>BCLG01001317.1:0-44783 GCA_001602295.1 Zoysia matrella | reverse complement strand
CAAATTTTTTCAGATTCTTCAGAACTGCAACCAGCTTTCCAGGATCACCAGTTACCTGACACCAATAAGAAATAGCATTGCTATTTTTAAAGAAAATCCTACGAAGAATAGCATGAGTCGTCTTCATGTTAAAACACACCGCGAATATTACCTGAATAGTCAATGTAGAATCTAGAAGATCAACAACTTTTGCCCTGAAAATTTGAACCAAACCCATTACCTGCATATAGAAGTAAGGGACATGTATCAGATTTGAGGATCTGATTTCTTATTCATGGTATCGTTTTTCTTTGATGTTAAGGTTAAAGGGCCAGAAAATGTAGAGACAGTTTGTAAAATGTTCCTACCTCAGGTAACTTATCGGGTTCTACATTTAGTTTTACAAGCATCAGCTCTCTTTCAACTAGCGGTTCTTTTGATAGATCCTCAACCTGTTTATTTTATCCAACAAGTAATACATCGATAACATAGACCAAATGAAAATAACGAATGATGACATTTGTGACTTATTAGTTACAGATTGTTTCATAAGTTAGTAACTGGTATAAAAAAAAGTTAGTAACTGGTATAAAAAAAACTGACCTTTATAACATTAATAAGTTTGTTTAGTTGCTCCATGACCTGTTTCAGTATTTTCTCTGTTCCTGACACTACTATTGTAAATAGCGCTTTGTCCTTGTTCAGACCAACTGCCAATGACTCGATGTTATATCCTCGTCTAGCAAAGACTCCAGCAATTCGATTGATCATTCCACTTTCATCACCAACAAAAACTGATAGTGTGTGACGCTTTACAAGCCTACAATTACAAATGGAAAAACTCCTGATACATCAATGATGAAGTGGTGTAAAAGGCTATTGATAAATAATAATACCACTAGGGGCATATCTTTAAGAATTTCTTTGTCATAGAATGAAACCAGTTACAGACTATGACATCCGACATAAACACACTACTTTACAGTTTCTTTTTTAATTTTGTCCCTGGGCACAAGAAACTAAAATAGTACATTTATTGAAAGAAGAGGACTTGTCTCTTGATATTGAAGAAACTGAACCATCAGAATTTGAACATGTTACAAAGCACGGCAAAATCCACAGATCAAATACTGGAATATAAAGACTAAATACATGAAGAATTTAGACGGAGATAATTTCTCCGACGTTCCACATCCCATCCGTGAACCAGGATATATAAAAATACGATCTTGACCAGAGAAGTACACCACAGAAACGTTGTAACAAAACAGGAGCTTACGAGTTGGAACGAGGGGGCACCGGCGCGACGTCGCCAGTGGCCGAAGAAGAGGCAGCAGCGGACACGGACACGGGGCGGGCCATCTCCCCCACCCCCATCGTTGCCATGGTCAGCCTCGGCGGCCGCGGGCGGCGGCGAGATTGAAGCGCGATTCCGCCCACGGAGAAGCGGGAGGCGACCCCGCTGGCGGAGGCGGCCATGGCGGGACGAGTGGCCGGCGCGGCGGCGCGAAGTTTTCTTTGGGGAGGAGGAACGAAGAGTCGATGGGAGGCCGGCGGCTGCTTGGCTGGCACTCCTGGCAGCTGAAATCTAACACCGCCATGTGGACCCATCACAATATCTGGTCCGATCCATTGCCGCGGGCCCATTAAGAAAATGTCGTCAGTAAACGAATCATCCGTTGTCTACATGTGTTTGGCTTCCAACAGTCGATTACTACCCTCAGTTTCAAAAATATAAGTCTTTTTAAGTTTGATCAAAGTTAAATATATTTAATTTGTATTAATAATATTTAGAAATTTAAACACTTTTTAATATAAAAAGTTACATATTATGAAAATATATTTCATAATTAATTTAGTAACATAATTTATAAATAATAAAGCATTATTAATTCTCTTCTATTAATAGTCAAAGTTAAAAAAATTTGTTTTGGACTAATTTTAGAAATTCTTATATTTTGAAACTAATGTAGCATAACATTATTCACTCAATCTCAAGGAAATAACACTTTTGCCCTCTTTAACACATCCACACATCGCTAGCATGAGCGACCTTGGAACTAAGGGCTTGCCGGCGGTCAAGGTCACGCATGGCGGCGCCTTGTATCTGGCGGCGCGAGGCGCTCATGAGCAAAGATTCTCGACGCTTGGATGATCCTTCGTTTATCGATGGTGTTACCCTTGCGTTTATTTCTCTATATCATGAAATAGTGTGCATACAACAAACATATTCTTCCGAGGAGAGGGACGAACGTCGTTGGCATGTATATTACCTACTCCTTCCGTTCAGGTCACAGTTAACTTTTAAATTTAATTTTAACTATTTGTTTTATTTAAAAAATTGATAAATTTTATATATTTTGATATAATTTAATTTATCATTAGAGTTATTTAAATCTCAACTTAAAATTTTACACATTCGAACATATTTTTTGAATAAGACGAATGGTTAAAAGTTGATTATAAAGTGAATGACGATATTGAACGGATGGAGGTATATGTAAGCTAGCCATCATCCCTCTGACTATTGTCAGAGGATCCAATTCTCATATAATAATGTTTAAAAGCTTTTTCCAATGATATTATAACATATATAGGAAAAATATAAGGTCATGTGTCTGAAGAAAAAGGTTTAACCTTTAAGTACATCGATCATACATACAACGTTTTTTTTATTTAGATAATATATAGACTATCCAGACAAATACTATGTAGAGCTGATTACGTGATAACCTTCTCACAGACCAGACACGTAGCTGACTCCAGTGCCACCCAACCACGAGTTCCCCATGATGAACTCAGCCACGGTGAACCTCGTGGCCTCGGAGGTGGACATCGACGAGTGAACGCCGCTCCACGTCACCCGCCGACTCGTCCCGGCGCCGGGCCCGGTGTTCCCGTACTCCCCATAGTACAGCGTGCTGAGCGCGAACTGGCCGCTCCACTCCAACCACCCGGCCGGCGCGACGGACCCGTCGAGGTAGGTCTTCATCACCACGGTCCGGGAGTACCTCTTCCACGGCCGGCCGAGGTAGACCGGCGCGCCGCCGAGGTCCCCCGCGGCGGCGACGCGGCACCGGTGGATGGCGATCCCCGTGTTCTGGTTCGGGTCCGTCCGGCCCTGCGCCGTCACCGTGTCCTCCTGCCCCTTGAGCGGCCGCCGCGGCTGGATCGTGCAGCCCTGGAGGACCACCGCGGCGTTGCCGAAGATGAAGTCCACCGTGCCAGCGATGTCGCAATCCGCGTAGAACTGCCGGTTGGAGTACGCGTAGAGCGTGTCCTGGTACGCCTGCACCACGCACTGGTAGACGACGGAGAGGTCCCCGCCGACGCGCAGCGCCACCGCCTGGCTCTTCCCCGGCCCGGCGCTGTTCACGATGGTCAGACCCTTCGCGATGAACCCGGACCCCATGGCAGCTGCACATCCACATGTACACATCAGAAAAGTAGGAGTTGCGTTAGCTCGTACGTCCTAGACGACGAAGACAATGGGAGCTTGTCCTGGCGATCGAGCACAAACGATCGAGAAAGCAGGCCAGGGTGAAGTTGGCCGGGCACGCGCCGACATGGCAAGCGAGACGTCTCTGTCGTCTCGACGTCGGTGCCCATGGCGTGCCAGGATGAATGGACGTAGTACCGTGGATGGTGCCATGGTGGTACAAGCAGAAGGGGCAGTGCGTGCGCTACTTGCAGTTGAGATGGGAACAAAGCGTCGAAAAGGGTATTTGCATCTAACCATCAAATCGAGACATGGCATCTCTCAGCTGCTCGCCCATTTATAAGCATGGCTCTACTAGCTCACTATTCATCTTCTTCAAGGGCAGATCACTCCATAACTCACATGAAAAGGAAAAGTTCTGTGAATGGATTAAAGATGGCATGGAATGGAGCTTGACCATGTGTCGTCCTTCCATTGTTCACTTTCTTTTCCGCTGGAAAAATAAGGCGTTAACAAAATTTTATACTACTGGTACTTAACTAGAATTTTAAGCCAAAACTGGGATTAATTTCCATTATTATTTACTCGTAATCCTAGAATTTTAATTTTTTTCAATTTACTTGCCATCCTCCGTTTCTAATACAATTTTCTCCATTCCTAATATTTAGAGTAAATTTCACAAACCTATATGTATTTTATCAATATTATCACAAAACTACAGATTTAAGCCATAATTTCAGAAAGCTATAGATTTCATATCTAATTTATCACAAAACTACAGATTTTATATCCAACTTATCATAAAATTACATATTTTATATTTAATTTATCACAAAATTACATATTTTGTGCAATGTTTCTAAAATTTACTGTAGCAAATATGTAGTTTTCTGAAACTAAAAGTTAAATTTGTAGTTTTGTGATAATATTGCTAAAATATATGTAGATTTGTGAAATTTACTCATACTGTTTATCTCTCTTACTCGTTTTCACTACACACGACATCTATTCTACTCACTCGTTAATTCCTCTGGATAACCTAAAACAACAACAAAGGGAGTAAAAAACTACTCTCTTCATTCCGTAATAATTCCGTAATAAGTGACGTTTTTGATTTTTTAAAATTATTTATATTATTCAAAAAATTTAAGAAAATATAAAAATAAACAAGCTAAGCTTAAAGTACTTTTAGTAATGAATTATTTCACAATAAAACAAATAATATCTTTACAAATTTTTTGAATAAGACGAATAGTTAAAGATAGATATTTGAAAATTTAAAAAACACTTATTTTAAAACGGAGGGAGTAAAGTTTTAACGCTTGTTGTAGATGCTAAGTCAATTTTTAGGAGAAGATGCTTCCAAATTAAAGTGTTGTTTGGGAGAGGACGACACCGTACGTGCATGAGCTCCGAACGAAGTGGCTACGTAACGTACCGACAGTGGCGGAGGAGTAGGTGGTGTAGCCACCAGCGACGCTCTTGTCGCCGACGATGACCGTATTCCCCTTGCCGTCGCCCATGAGCATCACGTTCTTCTGGCTGGAAGAGATGGTCAGGGTCTCCTCGTACTGCCCAGCTTTCACATAGATCACCTTCCTCCCGCCGCCGCCGCTTCCTCCTTTCACCGCTGCGGCGGTCACGGCGGCGACCGCCTCGCCGATGCTCCGGTGCGTCCCGCTGCCGTCCAACGCGACCACGGCGTCCAGCGTGACGCCGCTCGATGTCGGGGACGAGCGCAGGAGCTTCCTGTCGTGCTCCGACACCCAGGACGGGAGCGCCGTCATCGTCTCGTCGACATCCGACGGCGTGGTCGCCGCGGTCCCCGCCGCCTTGACCTTGCTGGTGTGCAGCGCCAGCGCCGTGCCGATGAACTGCGCGAGCGCGCTGACCCTTCCGCGCACGGCCTCGTGCGCGGCCGCGTCCGTTTCGGCGGTGGCGAGGCTCTCGGCGCACGTGTCCTGGTGCGTCATCGCGGCGCTCAGCCACGTGGTGACCCCGTCCGCGTCGGCTTCCCCCGACGCGAGCGCGTCGCGGAGGTAGCGGAGCGTGATGTCTAACACCTCGGCGCAGTCGGCCATGCCGAGTCGGGACGCCGCCGCCGAGAAGTTGCGCGCCAGCGCGAGCGCCGTCGCGGCGCGGGCCATGGCGAACCGCACGGACACCGCGAACGGGTCCACCTTGGCCGCGCCCAGCCGCGACCCCGCCGGCGAGAGAACTGTCTCGCAAGCGCTCGGGTACGGCGTCGCGCGGCAGATGTCCGTGACGTTCATGCTCGACGCTGTCCTCAAGATTGGTCCGGCAGGTGCCGCACTGTCCCTGGATGCCGCCGCGACGCCTTGCTTTCCGGCAGCCACAGACATTACCGTCGCGAGAGCTAGTACCGTGGCAATGGCACGAGACCACGCGACAGCTACGTGAGCTCCCTTCTCCTTCCTCTCTCGCGAGCTCGCCATACCAAACATCTTCATTGTTTCAGAGGTGCATGGCAGTGTAGAAGCGCACCGAGGCGAGGGTTTTATAAAGGTGGTGGCGCTCTGCGCGTCTCATACTCTCATGGCCTCGTTGCTGACGCCACAGCACCATCGATAGATCGATGAATGATTGATTCACGTCGTAGAAATCTGAGGGCCTGTTTTTCATAGATGCTGGCAAATGTAGGAGATGCTGAGTACGTTGCCTATTTTATTTTACTCCTATGAAATGTGACACATTTGTATCTTCACATATTGTATCCATTGATGAGTAACAATGGACAAAATACAAAGGGGCAAGGAAGAGGTCTAGGCTGGGCAGATAACTGCAATCGAGCTCCATTGTTATTGACATACTATCCAACTTCAACTTTTCTTTTCCTCTGTGTGCGCGCGCACGCGCTGTGGGGGAGGGGGTGTGAGACCCTCTTCCAAGAAGAAGTATCTTTGTGCCACAATTACCAATTTCTAGACCGGTAGGTGGTACATACATTATAAACAAAGTGATATTATTACACATACGGGTTCAACATTTTACGAGTTTTCGAAGAGATCTGACAAACATAGTCTATATTACAACCAATAAGTCGGCGCAGCTACTTTATTTATACATCACACTACTAGTAAACTAACACTACACCACAGACAAACTCGAGCGAAGGACAGGACTTCTAATCTTCGTAGTCGGCGTCATCCTCATCGTCTTCATCTTCTAAACAAAACAACAGCAGGGGAGAGGTGAGTACGAAGGTACTCAGCAAGTCCTAACGGTAGAAAAGCTAGGGTTCGCAGAAGCGAAACAAGGGAAGGCTTGTGGTTTTCATTTCTTTGCGGAAAGGCGCACTAGAGCACGCTTGCGGGGCGTGATCTTAGTGCGAGCTCCCTGTCGGGTGGGTGCACTCTTCTCAGACGTGAGGGAGTCACAGAGCCTTCCTCTCAGTGACGCTGCAATCTCAGGCACACTCTTCTTCGCCGTGCGGCGAGTAGGAGGGTACGGGAACTGCAGCTGGCGTCGCAGCGTCTCCAACTCCTGCTGGTGTGCGGTGTGCTGGTCGGAGAGAGCCCTCTTCAGGTCCTCCTCACTCGCCCTGGCTGTGTCAAGGGCAGCACAAGCTGCGGCGAGCTGGAACAACGCCGTGTCGCGCTGCCCCTGCGAGTCACCGAGCTGCAGCTGGAGCGCGTTACGCTGCCCCTGGGCCTCGTCACGCTGCGCCAGTGCAGCGTCGAGCAGTGTCTGGACCACATCCCGCTGAGTGTGGGCTGTCTCGAGCTATACCTGCAGGGCTGCGGACTGTCCCTCGGCAGTGAAAGCGCGGAGGGACTGCGCTATCCACTGGCCTCGGAGCTCCTCGCAAAGACGGTGCTACGCTATCACATAGTGCGCCGTCTCCACAAGTGTGGGGTCCTCCACTGTCCTGGTAGGGCCTCCAAGTGTGCCCAAACGGTGCACCCACGTCGGGTTGTCGACGACGAGCACCGAAAAGTAGGACACCGGTGTAGCTCCGGTGAAGTCGAGGTTAACGTGCACACGTGGAGTAGGGCCTCACGGGCTGCTGCCTGTAAGGCAGAGTCGTAGCTGGGGCCAGTGGTCAGCATCGACCACGTCGGTAGCGGGTACGCCACGAGGCGGGTCTCCACCTCGAACAGGGTGTACTCGCTGGACTCCAGGCTCTTCCAGCGGTACGACACCGGTATGGCGTATCCAAACCGGGAGAGCGTACGGGCGAGGATCGCGGGAAACCCGTCGACCCTGCTCGCCTCAGGTCCAAGGGAAGTCCACCCTCTAGAGGCCATCTGCAAAGAGACGGTAAACAAAAGGGTCAGTAAACCAAAGTAGACAAGTAAACAGCATAATATAAAAGATACGCAAGCAAAATAAGCGCGTGTGGGTATGAGGCCCACTAGAACGTAGTTTCGCGAAGAAAACGTATCGTTCTAACCGTATGTTGTTACGCGTCGCATCCTAAGGTCTCATCCTACGGTTAAGTATGGCTTTGATACCACTCTGTGAGACCAACTTCTAGGAAGGAGTATCTTTGTGCCACAAGTACCAATCTCTGGACCGGTAGTTGGTACACACATTATGAACAAAGTGGTATTATTACACATACAGGTTCAACATTCTACAAGTTTTCGAAGAAGTCTGACAAACATAGTCTATATTACAACCAACAAGTCGATGCAGCGACTTTATTCATACATCACACTACTAAGAAACTAACACTACACCACAGGCAAACTCGAGCGAAGGACGGGACTTCTAATCTTCGTAGTCGGCGTCATCCTCATCGTCTTCATCTTCTGAACAAAACAGCAGGGGGAGGGGTGAGTACGAAGGTACTCAGCAAGTCCTAACGGTAGGAGAGCTAGGGTTCACAGAAGTGAAACAAAGGAAGGCTTGTGGTTTCCATTTCTTTGCGGAAAGCAAGTTTTCCTATAGGGGCTTCCTAATGAATAGATTTTCCAATCCAACAGAAAAACATTATTTGTCATGTTTTGGTAGGGTGGACCTGCAGAAGGCTTTCACTCCCTTTGTCAGGATCATGTACCTTGGGTACTCGCCGACCCATACTCTTATACGTGGGCCAAGACCCTGAGGGGTTTCGAGGTCGGACGATGAAGCACGAACGCGCTGTCTGACCCTCGGGCAACGATCTACAAAAGCCAAGTCTTTGCCGCATCCAGCGCTAAGACATACGATGAGGCCGACCTCCGAAGGCCGACCCCCGGTGGCCAACCCCTGGGATAGGTGCAGCATTTATGTCGCATTCATTCCGACGGCCCACCACCAGCCGTCCCGAAGGGACGGGCCTAATCCACCGCGACGTGGGCGGGCCGCGGAAGTCTACGGACAAGACTCGAAGACACTGTGGCTGACGCTACAGTACCGAACTGACACTACAGTACCCGGCGCAACATGCGACGGGACGCACCACGCCCCCGCACGGACGTGACGAATGATGACGACGTCAACGGAGGACCCACCTGCCAGCGAGACAGTAAAACCGCATAGGGCCCACTATTTTGTAACCCCGGACCGCCCTATAGAAAGGGGGGTCCGAGGGCGATAGTTGAGGGGGTTTCGGCCCTGAACTCTCGCGTGCAACCATTCATGTTCGCGAGCAACCTCACGAACGCGCGCATCGGGCACCCCACAACTCAGACACTGGGCCCTCTCCCGAAGAGAGAGTCCGATCCCTTGTACTCACCCACTGATATAAACCACTCCCTAGACGTAGGGCCTTACACTGTTTGAGGTGGCCCGAACCAAGTAAAAAACCCCATTGAGTCTTTTGTAGACTATACCACATCGAATACGGAGGCACACCACCCCCTCGATCGTATTTTGTACTGTGCCGGTGGTCAGAACGCCGACACCCTCCATCAGTTCTCAAATTTTAAATGGGTACTAGCACGCTTCCATGCAGGCCCTCGGCTCGCAGCCAACACATGTTCAAAACACAGCCATCTACACCCACTCACACATCAAAGATATAAGAGAAAACTAATCGTAGGGTATCTGAACAAATAGCATGCCATTACTGTGACAACGGCCTATCCGGAAGGATTTTACACTCTGCAGAGGTTGTGCACTGTACCCACAGGTTACGCTACTCCTGATCAACAGAGTTATATAACGCTTACCCCACAACTACATAGGTTTCCACAGATTCCACCCAAGACGCATCCAGGGGCTATCCGTCGGGGTTTCACTCCCGATGATGCGACGGTACATTCACGGAGGCAGATCGTGAATATTTACCGCAGTCACGTCTTTTTCTGGTCCCCTACATCACCAGGTATTATCAAATCAGGGGCTATATCCGTATGCTTACGGTCCCATGACGCGGGCAATTACATGATCGAAAGCCGGGCAACGAGTTATCTCACGCCTTACTCCTGGCCTCTTGTGTCACTTCGACCTCTTAGTGGCTCGATGTCAAACCTACATAGCGGGGATAAGTCCCGCACAAAATATACAGGTTCTGTGGTTGCACAAAAATTGCTAAGTCGAGCGCTAACGAACCGATCCTTATATGGCTAGGGTGGCGGACACGTCCACGGCAGGTGAACTACACCGAAACCTATACACTATCACCATCACCCCAAGTGAGCCCCACCCCACGACCAGAATCAACCCTCTTCACCTAACACCAGTTTCACTATGCCCTGACCATTTTATTTTACTCACACCACCAAACACATCTTAACGCATTTGCAAAAGAGTGATATACGGTGTGGGGGTACGAGGTACTGCAATCGAGGCCCTAAGCATTTTTCTAATCAAGGCACTTTTCGTTCATTAAAAGTATTTAAAGAACAGAAGTCCTACGGTTAACAAGGGTGCGTCATCAATTGGCTAACAAGGTAGTATTTATATTAACCACAGCAAGTTATTGACATAAATATAAATACCTAGAATCAAGTAGGTACTATACTACACAACGTTTAACACATTTTAAAACATCAGCAAGCATTTAGCTCCTATAGGTGCAGCAATAAAATAGGTTCAAAGTGGTTCAAGGGGGTGTTAGGACTTGCCCTCAGTGGCGTCTTCGGGTTCTTCTTCGTACTCGAGCTCTTTGGGTTTCTCCTCGTACTCGGGCTCTTCTTCGGCTACAAACAATAGTCACAATAAGACTACTAAAGAAAAACTAAAAAACTACGAAAAGAAACAATCACCAAACAAGACATGAAGTTTGGATAGGCTAGAATGGTAGGGTTCGTGGTGACAGTTCCAACGGTAGGTTGGTGGTCATGATCGGAGCTAGGATGTGATGGTAAAGTCACCGGCAAGGTGCTGTGACGGACTGTGGAAAAGTCTGTGTGGACACAGGGTTTAGTCTGTGTCCACGTCCTTTGGACACATAGGTGCCCAGAATCGGGGATTTTCTCGTGGACCTGTGGGTTGTAACGAGTTCGGGGTTTTCGTGGACACGTGGAAGTTCAGGGTTTTCGTGGACACGTGAAAGTTCGGGGTTTTCGTGGACACTTGAAAGTTCAGGGTTTCCGTGGAAACGTGAAAGTTCGGGGTTTCTGTGGACACGTGGAAGTTCGGGGTTTCTGTGGACACGTGAAAGTTCGGGGTTTCCGTGGACACGTGGAAGTTCGGGGTTTTCGTGGACACGTGGAAGTTCGGGGTTTTCGTGGACACGTGGAAGTTCGGGGTTTTTGAGGACACGTGAAAGTTCAGGGTTTTCGTGGACACGTGAAAGTTCGGGGTTTTCATGGACTCGTGGGAGTTCGGGGTTTTCGTGGACACGTGAACTGTGGCTGTGTCCGTGGACACGTGAGCTGTGACGTGTCTGTGGGCAGGTGGACACGGGAGCTGTGACGTGTCCGTGCCCGTGTCCGTGACTGTGGACACGTGACCATGTTCAAACCCGTGTCCATGACCGTGGACACGTGGCCGTGTCCGTGGCCGTGTCCGTGATCGTGTTCGTGCCCGTGTCCGTGACCGTGGACACGTAACCATGTCCGAGCCCGTGTCCGTGACAATTGACACATGGGCAAGTGGCCAGTCCGTAACCGTGGACACGTGTTCATGGCCGTGTCCATGTCTGGGGACCTAGGACCAAGCGTGATTCCTTGACGTGGATGTGAGTGCATGTGTGTGGGCCTGGGCGTGCTCTGGACGCGTCAGGCGCGCACTGGCGAGGTTCGGACGCGCTCTGGCATGTTCTGGACGCACGCTGGCGCGTTCGGACGCGTTCTGGCGTGGTCTCGGTGCTTCAACTTCCGTGAGCGTGTGTGCCGCGTGGCCAAAGGGGCGTGGGTGGTGGTAGGACACTCGCCGGGGCTAGTGGTGTGCTGGAACGGCGACGCGACGCGAGTGCGCGACGGGCTCGCACTGGACGCGCTCCGTCTGGTGCGTGCGCGCACGGCGCGGTGAGCTCTGGTGTGACTAGCCGAGGCTGCGGATGTGAGTGTACTCTGTGCGTGCCTAGTGTGCCGTGCAGGTGAGGAGGAGGGGTTCACTCTGGCCGACAGCGAACCAGAGCGGTGGTGGTGGCGGCGCCGTGGGCGCGAGAGGGGGTGTTGCCGGTGAGGTGGGGGCAAGGCCTCAAGAGGAGGTTCGTTCTTCGGCCGATTAGCTGCGCAAGGACCTAGGGGGTCTCGTGACGCACTTAAATTGGCCCAAGGCGGCACCACGATGACTGGCGCCGTGAGCCGCACGGCGGCAAGCGGCGGCTTTCGTGGAGAGAATGAGAGGAGGGTGTTTGGGCTACTTGGCCAGCTCAGCGAGCTTCGCCTTGGTGAGGTGGTGCTGCTGAGGGGCATGGTTGGGCTAACGGCCAGTCGATTCGAGTGGAATCGATGGTGGCGCCCGGTGACCGGCGACGGGGAAGAAAGGAACAAAAACAGAAATTGGGCATAATACCAGTGAGAGGGAGGGGCCTAAGGTGAACGGGAGTGCGAAGAGTGTGCGGCGGTAGTGAGCTTTGGCTTTTATAGCTGGCAATTCGGGCGGAAGCTCTGACCAGCGCGGAGACATTAAGCTGGGGTCGCGCTCTGGATGCGTGTGTCGGCCAGCTGACGCGAAGGGGGAGCAATTGGCCGGCTTTGTGGCGTGCTTGGGCGGTGCCGGGTGGCCGGAGGTGCTCCGGGTGCGGCCTGCGCGCGCCACAGCACCCCAATTCCAGCCGGCGACGCGACCACCCAGAGCTCGGTCTTAAGTGTGCGATGTGACAGTGAGCGGCCGTGAGTTGGTGTCGACAACTGCTGGTTGGCGCGGTGGGTTGTGAGGAGTAATCGCGTGACGGCGGCGTCGTGCAGCCGAGCGGTTCTCGTCCAAGTCGCGACGGTAACGAAGGTCGCGCAATTTGACCTGGGGCGTCGAAACAGCGGTTGACGGAGAGCGTCGACAGCGCTCTGGTCTGGCGTACGGCAACGGCATGTCCGGTGGCGCTCCGGCCAGGTGGCGGATGAGTTCTGTCCGGTGGGGCGCGCCGGGGAGTGAAGGAGGAAGGAGGACGACGTGCGCGTGCGCCTCGCGTGAGGTGGGTCGGGGAGTCAGCAGGCCGTCCGGCCTAGTACAGCCTTTTTCCTATTTTCTGAATACTAAAGGATTTCCAAACTCCAAATTTTCAAGCAATAAAATTCCAAAAGACCCAAGCTAGAAATCAGTAAAAATCAAACACTTGAAAAATTCAATTTTAAATTTTTGAAATTTCCCTTTTTGCTATGTTGCTCTAGTTTAGTTTTATTTTTCGAAAGTTTCTAAAAAGGGTTAGAAAAACTAGGTTCACCTAAAAAGAAAGAAAAGAATTTCTATAAATATTTTTATTATCATTTTTTAACCCTTTTTCTTGTATTGAAATTTTTGAGATGTGACAGGGGGAGGGGTGCTTCACCTAAATCCTAAACTACCCAGGTTTCGATTAGCTATATGATTGCACGCCAGGTCCATTTGGAGGAATAGCCGAAACCGGATCGATTCGCTTTCATCCCTGTCTTGACGATGAACTATGTCACCCCATATAGGGAATGAGGTGACTGCTTATTTTGAAGAGATCACATATATGTATTGTAGTCCATGTTCTTCTTTGATCCTGATTTCCGTTGTCCAAATAAGTAACCATGCACGGTGCAAATTGTCTCAATCAACTGATCGCCACCAGAAAAATCCGTTGATCTAAACAGCCAGTTGTGTTCTTGCACTCCCTCCGTTTTAACATTGTTATCGTTAGGACAATAATTCTGATTCATTTTAAACTAAAGTCATTATCCTAATGACAAATATTTAAAAAAATAGAGGGAGTACATTGATGGATAGAAACATCTTCATTGTTGGGTTACTGTCAAGCTACCTGAGGCTGGATAGATAGGAAGAGGCAGTGCAGCTGTGAAAGCTTGTTCTCATATGCAAACACACAAAAATAAAGGGAAATGAGGATTTGTTTCTGTCCGCTTGTGTGTTTCTCTTCACGGAAAGTATTGTTTTGTTGTCCATGCTCTGGAAACAATTTTTATGTGAAGTTGTTCTATCCAGGTCAAGCTTATTAGATCAATACTGATCTTATCTCAGTGCTAACATGATGACTTGATTTGCTGCTGGCCTGAGTCATGGTGGGTCAAAGAATTAAGAGGTTAGTAAAGATTTTTCCCTACCAGTCATGTTCGTTACATGTATCTCGAGAATTAACAATATTTTTATACTTAAGTTTTGTTACCGTGCTTGAGTTAATAATAAACATTCATTTGAATAGACCTAACAGTAAAATAAAAATGTACATACTAAAAGACACTTTATGTTGTACATGTATCTATATCAAAAATATTGGACCAGATACTAATATTTAAACATCAATGGCTTGGACTAATTGAGAGGTAGAAGGCAAAAGTCTCATCCATTGCACATTATCTTTTAGGCGCCGAAAAGGGCGAAACACCAAATTAGGCAAAGTCATAGCCCATTAAGTATCTGGTTACTTGTTGTATTCAACAAGTTCAGTGAATTTCCATGAACCCCCTTACAACAATATCCTGATTAATTTGAACCTTTTGCTACGCACCCAAAATGGCGAGACACCACGTTAAGCAGTGTCAATACGTCATCATGTGTCCGGTTATCCACCTTGGGCACTTCTGATATGACATAAATTAAAGATTGCACCAAGCATAGTGCATACAGATTTGTATGAGGTGACAACAGTGCGATGAGTGAGCACCGATACCTACCTAGGAATCTACAATGCCACCAAGCTTTTGGACCGTTAGAAGCTAGTAGTCGCCGTTCATAACGTTAGGAGCTTCATATGTGTCGACATTTGACAAGAGATCTTAGATGAATTTTGATTCACAAGCATCGATCGTCTTGTGACAAATCTTGCTAAATAATGTAATATGATGCATTTGGCCCCATAAATCACATTACAGGTTGCATCAGTAAGTACCAAGCAGGCTCGGTCCTGCCTTTTTTTTTTGTATCCTTACGGTGAAAAATCCACAAACGAGATCTATGAACCTGTCCTGTATTCCCATAGGTCCACGTACACAAAATCGTAAAGTGTTATCCGCAAACTTGTCTTGCATTCTCACCCAGGTTGCAAACTCACAAATTGCCCATCTAGGTTGTGTTCGCTTCTGCTTAATACAGCTGCAGGTTTATTTAGTTTTTTGCTACAATGATTTTATATAGAAAACAGCAAAAACTAGCTCAAACGAATACACCTCTAGATCTAAGGACCTGAACATCATTTGTTTTCTTGCATTTCACCAGAGAATTTGGTAAATGCAGAGTATGTTATTACAGCATCCATTGCAGCTTGATGTACAAAAAAAAAACAGAATTAGGAAAAATTTCAGGAGCTCATCAATGGCTCCTTTCCCTTCTGATTTGCAATAAAGATTTTCAGGGGGTTAAGTGCATGCAGATAAGAAAAAAAAAAAAAGGTGCCCCAATGGGGTGACCACTGACGCTTTCTTAGGAATATATGATTCCTGATGAAACAACGCTAGCAGGTCCGGTGCGTTGTTGCTTTCCTCCACGCTGCAATGAAATGCATTTTTAAAGGCAGATGGTCATAATTTACGCTGCAGTGCCCACTATATTTGTGTTTCTGAAAGAAGAGTTTTAAGTAAAAAAGCATAATCTGTGAACTATATCTAGTGTCATGTAGACAAATCGCTCTTATGAAAAAGAATCTGTTAAAGCAATCCCACAATTTAGTAAATGTGAAATTTTTTTACTTCTGACATTCGGTTCATCATAGATTATACTTGTAGGAGTGAGCATTACATGAAATTAGACGTGTTTGATGTACTATATATAAATGATGTCCAACACAAATATTTTTATTAATGAATCATATCCTTCTATTTATTTGCATAGAAGTATCAGACCAGCATACGCCATATCCAGTTCAAAGATTTGACCAAGTCGGCTATCCGTGTGTGCGATACTCTAAATCAAAACAAGAGTTTGTAAAACACGTTGGAGCTCTATTTGATGGAAAAAAATAGAATACTAAAAGTATGCGAGGAAAATCATTGATTCAATTCAAAAAAAAAAAGTCTACACATCGAACAAAGTTAAGGTTGAAGGACGGCAGGAAAATCCAGATACAGAATAGTTTGCTGAAGACAAACGCTGGAACTCTATCCGTTTGTTCAACGGA
This sequence comes from Zoysia matrella, assembly GCA_001602295.1. NCBI lineage: Eukaryota > Viridiplantae > Streptophyta > Magnoliopsida > Poales > Poaceae > Zoysia > Zoysia matrella. Next base: position 28,770 of record BCLG01001317.1, on the reverse strand, counting down.
GAAGATTTCAAACATTTGCATATTGCCAAAAAAAATGACTCTGGTCTGGGATACAGATATTTTATAGGAATATCGTGAGAATTTCACAGCAAGTAGTACCTAGAGTAAGATATTGGCATTTCAGGAGAATTTCGTGACAATTTCAAAGGGGACAAAATTAGCTTCAGCCGTCCAGATGTACCTCGCGTAGTCAGAGAAACGGGTAAAGTGCGAAGGATCCCAAACGGCCATGCAACAACACTCATGAGACATGAAGGCTTCTTTGGGGGTTGCTAGAGCTTTTCCAAGAACACTTTTTTTTGAAAAACAAATTCTACCATCGCCATACAAATTAGAATGCCCAATCTCAACAATTCTAAATCAATTCTCAGGACAGGGAACTCATAAGATACAGTGATCATAAATCGGTCAGAGCTCTGCATAGTAATAATAGCTGACGATTTAGTCACCAAAACTAGTGGACTTCATCCATACATGTGAATGTGAAAGATATTATTCTATCTGATTCTTACGAAAAAACTAAGAATCCCTCTAACTGATGTTCAGGGAGGACTTGATCTGATCCACAAGATGAGGGAGCACCCTAATGCTGTCATCAATGGATCTGTTCACACATGATTCTAGCTCCTGAGTCGCATCAGTTTTCATCTTTTGGAGCTTGGCCGCTTCAAACTTGTCTTGACAGACCATCAACGATCGGTTCAATCGTTCCTGGACCAAATGAATATAGTTCTTAGCTTAGACAGGTTTGCACATGGTGCATAAATTAAGGGTACACATCTCATGGTAACATACATGCATGTCCAGAAATTGTGAATGCACCAAATCAAGAGACAAATGGGAAATTTATGTCAGCCAAGCGTAATTTCATCAGTTTGTTCAACAAGTTGATTTAAGTAAGCAGACATGAAAACATTACTGGAAGCGCTAGATACTTATATCAAGTTACTGGATTAAAAATCCTGATGGTAAATTATCAAATCCATCAACCACAGAAAATTATTCACAAACATCATGGTTGTTCCATTATTGGTTCTAGCCAGTTTCTTGTTGATAACTTAGTATATCTAACTTGGGAAACATGGTGTTCATTCTCACACAGTGTATGCATATTGAAATGAAGCTGCATAAGCATGCATAATTTATCCTTGAACAGAATGAAGTTACTAAAACTAAAAGGAAACAAATCTGATTCTGCGTTCTTCTACCTGAGGAAAAGAATGAAAATGTAGAAATGTACACTACAGTAGACTAGAAATACCTGGAACTTAGCCATCTCAGTCTCAACAACATTGTTAGCTGTGAGGACGGGCACACTGCAATGCTCCACACAGTTATTGATCCCTTCTTGGTTTCGTCGGCGATCAAAGCATTCATATGCACACTTGAAGTATGCTTGCTGAAAATCAATAAGGGAAAAACAAATAATCAGTGATAAACTACAAATCACCACTGTCACAACCTAATTTTCATGGTGCATTAATTATCCTGAAATATCAATCTCTTATCTCCACAATGTATGCCAATTGACTCACAAAATTCATTCTCATATTCAAACTTTTGACCCGAAACAAAAATATTTGGCAAAGTCCCTGGTTCTAATAAATCTCACAACAACAAAAGAACATTTCAACAAATTATAAGTGGAGTGGGATTGCCGCAAACTAAATTCATAAATATCTTGTTATGAGAATTACGGCATGCTCCAGCTACTCTCACAAGAATTCTAATAGCATAAGAATTCTAATAGCATAGTCAACGGTAAAAACTATAGCTGTGTCCAAGACAGGCATCTCCACCAGGAACCCACAATGAATCGCACCAGAATAACATGCCATCGCAGCACTGACCTTATCACTTTACCATCTAAGAACCCCAACAAATTTCACGCATTCAAGCAAGATTAAAGGGCCCTTTGGCACAGCTTCTCTGGAAGTGATTCCATGTGAGATGTGATTTTGTGTCTGAAATTGATTCTCTTAGAATCAGGACAGAATGACTTTACAGAATCAGGAGAAGCTACATTTTTAGGCTAACAGGTCCTTGGTTCATTTCTGAGAATTTTCAGAGAACCAGCTAAGAATCAATTCGCCTAAAAACATTGTTTAGCACAGATTCTCTATTCTGACCTAGAATCAGCTCCAAGGGGGCCTAAGACCTCCTCGAACCGAAATCCCCGGCGTAGAAACACCAATCCGACTCCGAGACCCCGGACCAGCTACCCTGCTCCCTCCGTCCCAGAAGGACATCTCCAGGAAGACGGAAACCTACGCCGCACACCAAGAACCGCCCCGCCCCGCCCCGCCACAGCGCCGCGCGCTCACCTGCATGGTGAAGTTGACGTGGTCCTGGACGCCAGCGAGGTGCTGCTGCGCGGCGGTGTTGACCTCGTCCAGCTTACGCCGGATCCGCTCCGTCACGACCCGCTCCTCCATGGCGCTCGCGTGGTCCATCGTCCAATCGCGCCTGCTCGGTTCCGGTGGCTTGAGGGAGGGGAAGAGGCGATGTGTTTCTCGAGGAGGGGGGAGGGGTTGGGGGGGTTCCAAAGAAACTAGACGGGGTTTAAGGCCGATGCCCGGGCTAGGGTTTTATCGTTGCAGCCCATGGGCCGGATCCGACAGGGTTACGAACTGAGGCCTATGTTGGAATTTCTTGTATGTAATTTTAGGGCCCTGTTTATGGTCGAGCACACAAAGGCTCTCGCCCACTCCAGGTCATTTCCGTGCTAAACAGGCCAACAAAATAGAAGGCACGGCCCATACAAATGCATCGAAAGGCCAATTTCCAGCTCAGGTCAGGAACCACAGATTTTGAACTAAAAAAAGAGTGGTTTGTTACAGTGTTTTTTTGTCAAGAACCCTGAAGTTGATTTTTTACAAATTAATATCTAGCTCACTATTTTTGGAACTAGTCCACAATTTAAAGTACCTTTTAATAGGTACCTACTATTTTCCTTAGGTCTTATCAAATAAACGATTATTATTAGTGTTTAAGTTTTCTACCACAATGTAACATAACTCCTCACAGCCTGGTATGAAGTGAGGAGGTTAACATGTAACGGACGGATTTCTTTCTCTTAATACAAACTCTCCAATGTTTTCTTCAAAAAAAAATTACTCCACAGCGCAAAAACCTATTATGAGAGAGAATGGATTGTTATTAGATTTGTTTCAGCGCTCAAAATATGAAGAGCATGCAACGTTTGACACATTTTATTATTAGCTACTTTCTCCGTCCCAAAAACAAGTGTTTTTTTATATTTTAAACATTTACCTTTGATCATTTGTCATTTAAAAAATTTGTATGGATTCTTTGATTATACTATAAACATTAATACATAGTATTAGCATAGTATTACATTTTTTTCCATCGCAGCTTGCAGCCCCTCCTCATCCAAGTAATACGGTAGATCATTCTCATGCTATCACATCCACGTCTCAATTGTTTGAAATTTACATCATGCTATCACATCCTTGCACGTCTCAATTACTTGCTGCTTTTATTGCACTTGCACATCTATTGCCTTCAAGTTGCACTAGTAGTTACCTGGAAAGTGATTAATTGTACATACAGACACACAAAAACACACAAACGCAAAAAAAGTGCAAAATTGCAAATACTATTTTTATGGGTTCCGTGCGAAAAATAATAATCCGTAATAATAATTTTGCATACAGATACACAAAAACACAGAAACGCAAAAAATAATGTGCAAAATCGCAAATACTATTTTTATGGGTCCCGTGAGAAAAATAATAATCCGTAATAATAATTTTGCATACAGATACACAAAAACACACAAACGCAAAAAAAAAATGTGCAAAATCGCAAATACTATTTTTATGGGTCCCGTGATAAAAATAATAATCCGTATAAAATTATTACAACAGCATTCGACAAAAAAGCAGGATACTAGACCACATTGACAATCATCATTGCAATCATAAAATGCTATAAACTCTCTCTTTTGAGGTTAGAAAGCAGCTGATCACTCTATCCAAAATATACATACTCCATCTTTTTTTTCAAATTGTCATCGTTAGGACAATATATAGCTCTACTTTATTTTTAAACAATAACTATTGTTCTAACGTCAGCAATTTAAAAGCAGAGACAATATTATTTATATGCAAGACGAGGCAGAGGATACAAATCCGTGCAAGAAGCCATTGGAGAAGAAACTGATTTTACCATTCCAGCATACCAGAGCGCATTTCTTATATAGGAACCATTATTTCGCAAAATGTAGCACTGATTATTACATATATCCTCTCTTTTTTTTTTTATTATTGTCATCATTGAGTTCAACATACGTCAGGTTTTTTTTTTCCGTCTGGTTAGAGCTGAGGATGAACCGGAGATGAACTCACGTGAACACCTGGAAAAACAAGTAATTTGCGTGGCCAACCATCCACTTTATTTGCTGCTTAAATAGAAAGGATACAATGTGGACTTACTGCCCAGGACGCGACGTCCGCCATGATCCGCAGTCGCGTTCATGCCGCACGACCCGGACTCCACGACGCCGCATTCCCGCGCGAACTGGCGCACGTCGAATGCTTAGACAACGACTCGCTACTGACGCCCCCCAACAAACAGGTCGGAGCTCATTTGAAATAGACTTCAAACTGAATTATAAACTGAAAACGCAAACAGAGCTAGTAACATGTAGCTAGCCTACTAGGTCGACTATTTGACAGATCTTGCCGGCAGAGCCGTCGTCAGCCCATCGAGGTTATACCTGATGCGCCGTTCGCTGACATCATTGATGCGGTCCTTGAGCTTCTTTATCCTGGTGGCGACGCTGTAGCGCGGACCGATGGTGGTCACCTTGTGGGCGCTCCTGACGACGAACGCTGCGACAGCGTTGCCCTGCTTGCCGCCGCTGGGTCCTGCCCCTCCTCCATCGACGCGGCGCGTGAAGTCGTCGACGCATTCGTCGATGTCGGCGGACAGCCTGCGCACCTCGTCCCTCCACTCCTTCACCTGGACGTCGAGGTGGTCGTCGCCGTCGTCTTCAGCGGCGCCCAGCTTGGCGAGGAGGGCGCGCATGCTGTTCTGCTCCACCCTCATGAAGTTGATGTCCTCCTGCAGGTTGCTCAGCTTGCCCCACTCCATCTCGGCCATGCTTGCGACCCTATTCACGACGGGTTTCGTCACAGTTTTCACTGTTTGCACTATGGCGTAGGTTTTATTGTCCGGAGAAGCCATGTTACGTTAACTTGCATCCTGGCAGAGAGCCAACGAAGACTATTTATAGGCGGCGGCAGAGGTAACAGTTTCGGCGAAGTTCATCGGACTTTCGACATACGCCCCGATGTCACATTCGAGCTGTTGGGATCACTAGCTAGAAAATGTTAGTACATATATAGGAGTAGCAAACACGGTGACTAACATCCACCAATGCCCTGATAATGAAGGTCTTTACAGTGAAACACCCGCAGATTTCTTTTTGACATGATATGGAGAAGGTCTCAAAGTCACAGGAACACTAGACGCAGTTCTACTTCTATCGTCCATAGCCATCTAGATTAAAGATGCTTCATGATCAGACAATATCGGCAGCCCCTTGAAGTGACACAACGTTAGACAAACCTGATAAGTTATTAAGAGACAGGATTAAATGTAGGCCTGCTTGTAGATTTTTGAACTGTTCGTTTTAAAAAATTAACACACTGCGAGTACTGCTAGATCTGAATCTGCTGCGAGCCCGTCTTTCAGCCAGGAGCTTGCAAAGACAACCAGCAGATTCGTTAATCGTTCCCTAAGGATCTCTCGGAAGGAACGCTGAGATCCCGATTGCGTTCCATGACCCGTGGTATCTATTAAAGGGGACGAATATTAGTTTTCAAAAAAAGAAAAAAATCCAAAAAACTCCAATCTGATTGTCTTTATATTTGAAGCGAATGGGACGAGATTTGCGCCTTCCTGAAAATGACGACGCATTATGGACTTCAGCTTACACTATCGCATCCACGTTGATGTCTTCATTGCTCATCTGTGAAGTTTCTTACAGATTCTAAGTTCATAGACTTGGAAAAGGTAAACCGAGCATAGAAGAACGATAAAGATGGATTGTGCGTGTGGAAACCGCTGTAACGCGTGATAGAAGATGTGGATGCGAAGCTTTTGTATGGACACTACTAACTGGAAACTTATATCAAGTACTGATTATTAGTAAATCGTCGATAATATTATATGTAAACATTGTGTCAAGTGATGGTACAGTTCTATTTTCATTGGCGTCGGTCCGAACTATAAGTTCTTTCAAGATGTCTAGCTATATATAACCGTTCAATGAGACGGGGGGAAACAAGCCGCGGAGGTAGAAAATGGTTCATTTCCAGTTGGGTTCAATCTAAAATTATCGAACGGATAAATAGACGCCATATGATTCAAGTACCTCTATCTCACCAGCTAGCTTAATTATTCGTATTATTAAATTTTGTTTCATGTCCGAAGGTGGTGAAAAGTACATTCCGCGTTGCCGTTAATAACCTGCAGAGAATAACACGAGCCACAGATATCATATCCGGAGTTCGGCTTCCAAAGTATTCAGGTCAAGTCCTCGTCGCCGCCTTCCTTGTTGCTACGTACCTATAGAAGACTTGTTAAGAGTCTTAGAGATACCTTGTCCACGAAAATTGACGTACATGAGAAAGGTGCAGTTACCATTGAAAGTGATTAATTGTAAGTTCTCTACACGCACGGACAAATGGCAACGCGGAAATGCCACTATGTGGTAGTGTGTTTTTATATGCGGATGGTCTAGCTGTTTTTACACAGACCGCGCCGTATCTAGTTGGGCCGGCCCCAAGTCCAAAAAACTTCATTACACGTATATATTTCAAATAAAAAACTTCATTTTTAAAACTAACTATATAATATTTAAAATCTTAAATCTTAAATATAAATAAGTTAAACTGCATGTATTTTAATATTAAATTTTAAATAAAAGGCCGATGGCTTAACGGGCCGAGTTTGATGGGCTACATGGACCTGGCACCGTACCTAGCCGAGCTGCCCTAAACGAGATGGCTTGGGCCAGCCCAACGGTCCTGTGCCTAGTCCCAAGGATGACTTGTGTTTTGCTTGGGGCCAACCCCATTCCGTCTGCCGGGTCAAAATGGCTGGGCCTCGTGCCAAGTCTGTCCACTCGACCATCTATAATGATCTCAAGTGGAGCCCGTAGCAAGATGATCCCAAGGCTAGGAATAATGAAGACTAGCAGCTGCCAGATAAAGTGGCATGCGGCGCCTGAATATCGAACCTTTTTGTAGCTTAACAGTTCAAAGCTAACTGTTGTACTAAAAACAAAGTTGGAGAGTCATCAGCCCAATAAGGTCAATATCACCCACCCATTTCAGCGTCAAACTTCCGATCTCTCTGTGTACGTAAAGGGGGAACACCTTGGAGGGAATTTTTTTCCTTACCTTCGACAACTTAAATTTACATGTATTGGACTGTCCAACCCCGACAACACCCATTCTATTATTGGGTTTTTAACCCACCAGAATGTCTGTCTGTCAGGCTACCGAAGTGCCTGACGATACCCCTTCAGGAATCGGATTTTTAACACATCGAAGTGTCCGATAGCTTGCTTCGATAACACCCTTTCGGAATCGATTTTGCAACCACAAGAGTGTCGGGCAGCTTGCCAGATTGTTCGATGACCTCTTTTTCGGGAACACTTCTTCTGAAGAGTATCTGACATGATAGAAGTGTTCAGAAATATCGGTTTTCGACAATTTTAATAGAGACAAACTCTAATTTATTGCCAGTTTATTAGGATTCATTTCTCCACTGAACCAGACCGTCGCCCTTCTATATAAACAGGCCTGAGCCGATTGAGAAGGTACTCACACTACAATCTGAACACCCTTTTTGCAACGCATATATGCGTTGATAAAAGCCAGAATAAGCGGGGTTTGTACCAACGTATTTAATATCCATTGCAAGAAGTGACGTTGCAAAGATCTTTTACAACGTTGGTAATTATTGAATAAAACTATTGCAACGTTGCTACGCATGATAGCAACGTTTACATGTGTTAGTCTAGAACGAGTCAGTCAGCTTTTTTTTATTTCCATTCTAAGTCAATTCAAGCAATTTCCATGCAGTTTAACCCACTTCAAGCAATTCAAAATACAAAATCGATTCTTATGAAAAAATACTTTTATTGATTGATCTTATCAATATTTTACATCATATATGAAACATTTTACAATAAAACTACAGCTTCATTCGCTGCTCGATTATTTTTACAACAAAAATACAACTCCCACAATATACGCTAGGTGCTGATAAATGATCAAGATGATCGGTCTGTCGATGTAATTGCAGAAACCTCTAACTTCCTTGACTACTACTTCTCCCCTGGTTTACAGTGATTGCTCTCTCAACCCCATTGACACAAAGCAGTTGCTTGTACTCCTCATTGCCAAAGCCCACCATAGTCTAAGATTTATTTTCCAATGGATTCCGCTCAACTGTAATAGGAGTATAAAATGGTTACAATGTGCAATCCATACACCACACCACTATATATATCATGTCTTACCAACATCAAGAGTTACTCCAATGTTCCACAGGTTCCAAACTGCATGGAGTTTTACAGATATTGAAAGATAGGAAAAGGAAAAGGACAATAACTGATTTGTTGCATAAACTAGAAGAATCATGCAGTTGAGTACCTGGAGGAAGCACATCTGAATTCGCATTCTGTGAAGCCACATGATGGCAGCTCCTAGCGATGCCATTCCATGAAGCCACCGGCAAAGATCGCCTAGTTCCTGATTCCATGGTGCCCTTAAAATAATTATGGAAAACAAACCGCTCTGAATAAAACATCCCCACAAAGAAAGAATTAATCAGCTCACTTTGACTTCCATATTTCTTATAGTTTAAAAATAAGTTGAAAGTTTTTCTTTACTCTTTCAAACAAAAATCTGAATCACGTCTGAACTACAAAGTTAGTTGAACTCCTCAAACCTTATGGTACTAGACTATTGGTCCAATGCTGTACTCTAAGATCAGAGGTGCTGCCATCATAAAACAGATAAGTAATGCCGATAAAAAAAAAATGGATAAGTAATGAAGGATTTGCACTACCTGCATATCCTGTCAGCTAAAATTAAATAGACATCCCCTCAATTAAAAGTAAATAGTGTCTTGATTTATCCTCCTCTTCATTCAGACGCGCATATAACTCTTCCTTTGTGATCATTATCCAAAGTTGGTAAGGGAATTGAAATATAACAGGTTAGTGTCACAGGAATGAAAGTGCAAGCATCATAACTGAAACTACAAATACTGAATACACTGCATAGCAACTTTCAAAAAGAAACAACAAGAAAATGATTTATATAAGAGCCTAGAGGCATTGTTCTGCTCAGAATCCGTTCTATCTGACATCTGAACCAAGGAAATCAGACTAGAAAGTACCATTGCATAACCTCGAAAGCAGTACGCAGTGAATGAGTATTGCAGTGGTTGTTAAACAACACCATCATCTTCAATCGCAACAAATTCTAGATAAATTTCCTGCAACTAGAAACAAGGAAGACCATAATAATAACATATTTATTTCTCAAGTATCCCAAAACTTTCAACTCAGGCTCTACCAAATTGACACAATATACTGCAGCTCAGCAGAGCGGGGGACAGGCAGATCAAGAAAACACCACCTTTCGACGGCGTGGAGGACCAGGGCAGCACCAGTGAAACGGGACCCGACCATGCATGGAGGAGCTGTCCTTAGGGCGGGGCAGATCAGGCGAATCAGGGGAAGAGCTGCCCAGATCTAGATCGTGGAGGGCCGTGGTGGAGGAAGGTGGTGCAGAGAGGAGGCACTGGCAGAGGTGGAGTTGGAAGGTGGCGCTGGCAGCAGGAGAGGCATGTGGTGAGAAGACTCAAGGGAGAAGATGAACACACGGGAATCGGTGCAGCTGAAAGCAGCGTACCTACAGAGGAAGAGAGAGGGAGCCAGCTGCGCACGCAGCAGAGGGAAGCCATCGTGCGCACCAGGTGGTGGACGAGTTTTTTTTTTTTTTTGGGCGTGCGGCTGTGCGGAGTGTGGTCTGGAGACGTGGGGTGAATGGCCTGCAACACATCTCAAGTCCGTTGCAAGTTATACGTTGCTGAAAGATGATTGGTGGTGCAGTGCCAATCGTTATTATCAAACTAAATTTTATGCTTGATCCATTCTCTTTTTGGCGTCAACACCTGTTGTTTCCTACAACAAAATTTATTCAGCGGTTGGTTGAGTTCATCACTCTGAGGATTTAATTAAATAGATTTTTCTATCGCTCAAGATCTGAAGGCCCCGTTTGGAACCGCTTATCAGCGGCTTCCGGGGAACACGATTCTTCCGAACATTAGTTTAACAGAGCAACGCGGAATCCAGTCTTGGAGACGATTCTCTGGAACGTGAGGACGATGATTCTTGCTCGTGAGCCGCCTCGCCTCGAGCTCCGCCTCATCTTCTTCCTCTCTCGCCTCGAGCTCCGTCTGCCCCGCTGCCCCGGCCGCATCGCCTCGACCTCCGCGGCATCCTCCATCGAGCTCCGCCCCCTCCAGCCCTGTCGGCCCAGCCACCCGCCTCGACCTCCACGACATCCTCCGCCACCTCCCGCGTCGAGCTCTATCCTCCGCCGCCCCCGTGCCACGAGCTTCGGCCTCTATGCATCGGCCTTCGCGAACGCCCCCTTCTCCGCGTCTGGCTCCCACCTCCGCAAACGCACATCTTTTTGATGAAGCGGGGTGCTTCTCCGTGACATCGGAGCAGAGATGCCAAGCACAATCGAAGCTACAAGCGCGTCAGTCGTTTCGCCTCGGCCTGGGTGCGGCGAGTCGTGTGGTTCTGGCGGAGGTGTCGCGGCGAACAGACAAGCGGAGCCGCTGGTGTAGAGAGTTGTTTATCCGCTCTGGCTGCCGTGAGGGAGCTCAGGGAGGACGAAGGAGCAGCCCAACGTGGTGATGAAAATTATATCGCCAAACATATGCAGCTTCTCGCCAGCGTGATTATTCTCGCAACCGCTTTTCCAGGAAGTACAATTCCAACAAAATCGCTTTGGAAAAACATAGCTCCAAACGGGGCCCAAGTCAATCCACGTCAAAACGGCGTGCAGGCGAGGACGGTGGCGGAGGTGGCACCTGCAAGAACAATGCGCATCAGTAACTTTGCACTGGTACTGTAGTTCTCTCTGCATGCTCCAGATAACTTATGGCTGAAATCAAAACGTTCAAGTTAATGCGGCGTGAATTTTTTCGAGTTAGTTAACACGCAAGTTGGTGCTATCGCTTGCTTCCTATAAGTGAAAAAAAATATTCCAGTAGAAACTTATTTCTAGAATTCATTGATCACACTTTTGACCGATGTTTTTTATAAATTTAACCAAATTTAATACTACATAAATTATATCTTATAAAAATATTTTTAAGTTAGTTAAATTTATAAAAATTATTGATCAAAGTTACAATCATTAAATCTTAAAAATAAACTTCTATTAATACAGAGAGAGTGTTAAATAGGTACCACTATCTTCGTTTTAAAATATAAGTATTTCTAGTTTGGATAAAATCAAATCCATTTAACTTTTACTAGTAATGTCTAAAAAATTACTTAATTTCTAATATAAAAAATACTTTTTATGAAAGCTTATTTCACAATAAATCTAAAAATATTTTTTATAATAAAATAATATTAATTCTATAATAAAAATTTAACTTTGACTAAATTTAGAAATATTTATATTTTGAAACGGAGAAAGTAGCAAAGTAAGAAAATCAAGAGGAAAGCATATTAGAGATACATCAGTAAGAAAAGTAGAGAGAGCAACTAGAGGATGAGAAGAGGAACCGTCGGAAAGGAAGAGATGAGAAGTGCTATGTTCATTCTCCACCGGCTTTAGGCCTTTATGCAGCGTGCAGGTCGTTGCTCTTAGTCCACGGCTCGAATTAAGGTGACTTTATTTGTTTCAGCTTTTCGGTTTTTTACTTAAAAGATGAAAAGTCACAATCTAAAACAAACATAGTTTTAAAATACTTGTTTTTGAAAAGTTGAAAACCAAATTTTGATTAAATAAACTAAATGCTAAAAAGCATATTTTAAACTGTTTTTTAATTTTTGATATGTTAAAAAGTTAAAAATATATTAAAAAACTAACATTTAAAATTCATTATTCAGCATTTTTAACTAGCCACTAATCAACTTTTTTAAAAGAACAAAAACAAAATCTCAAATAAACAAGCGCTAAGTCGTCTTCTGGCACAAATGAGTCTGCGGGAGACCCAAAACGAGAAAGCCGATTTTGTGACGACGAACTCGGGTGAGGATCTGCTGTAGTCCGTTGATTTTCATTTTGGGATTTGAGCCGAGGGATGAGGATTTTGTTCCCGCATCGGCGTTTTATGTTCCGTAGCGCATTGTGTTACGTGCTGCTCTAGTTTGAATGTTTGTAGCTTATTAGTATTTGCCCAGATATAAAATTCGATTTACTCCTTTCAAATATAGTCCGACTAAACTTTTTTTTTAGGTTTATCACCATAAAATACTTTTTTGTTGAGTTTACCCTCTAATAAAATTTGTTTTTTTTAATTCTTCAAACATAACCATAATTTTAAAATAAAAATTTATGAGATGATAAAACACACCGTAACATAAAATTTAAAAAATATGTCTTGAATTTATTATCATTATTTGCATACAATTTTATGTCCTAAATATTAATTTACTATTAAATCTCTTTTTTTATATAAAAATATTTATAAAATTTGTAATGTATTTTTTAAACATGTATTATATTGTGCTTTATCACGTTGTAAAGTTTGACCTTATTATTATAAATTGCATTAGAGGGTAAATTTGACTCAGAATCATGTTTTGACGGAGTAAACTGAATAAAAAATACTACATAGTACATCCGTCCTAAAAAAGATGACTTTTTTTTAAAAAAAATTTAGACATCAAATTTAACCATTCATCTTATTCAAATTACTTACATAAATATAAAAAATAAGTAAGACATAATGAAATTATCTCTAGTGATTAAACGATTAAAAAGTTAAATATTTTTTTCACAATTGTTTTGAATAAGATGAAGAGTCAAATGTAATATTTGAAATAAAAAAATGTTTTTAGGGATGGAGGGAGCAGTTTAAATGATTTTCTAAACTTAGGTTATAGTTGAGGGGACTAAGTTGAACTTTATCATTTTTCCAATATAGCAACCCCTTATTTTTTTGTTATGCTTTCTTTTTCAGTAATCACGTCAAACCCCTTCAAAGCACAATACATTGTTAAACATCAATTCAACCTACCTGGAACTACTGAACAAATCTGTAACACATGCACCGTAAGCCAAGAAAAACACCCCTACCGCCCATTATGTTTCCCGGTACAAGTTGTCCCTCCAATCTTGGGTGGCGGATCTAGGACCGGAGCTGTGGCTCGCGGCCTCACCTGACGCTGTAGTAAGGCTTTTAACCTTTTCAGGTTTACTTTTTCAGCTGAAAAACCGAAAAGCTAAAATAAATACAATTCAGAAAAGTTGACTTTTAAAATACGAAGCTGGCTTTTGAGAAAATAAGTTAAAAGCTGAAAAGCTCACCCAGAGCTATTTTTTTAGGTTTTAATGTGCAGAGAAACCAGAATATATTACAAAAATCAACAGTCACTACTACACTAACCAACTTTTCAACTAGCCACCAGCTTCTTTATTTGAGCTAAAACTTTTGAACTTTTAGAAAAGCTAGTTCGTAGCTAGTTGAAAAACTGGCTGATGAAGTAGTGATTGTGAGCTTTTACATTATATTTTTGGATTCTCTGCATACTAAAAGTCAAGAAAAAAAACTATGGGTGAGCTTTTCAGTTTTTAGTTCATTTCTTCAAAAGTTAGGTTTTCAGCATTTCAAAAGTCAACTTTTCAAAACTTTGTTTGTTTTAGTTTTCTATTAAAAAAACAGACTAAAAAACTGAAACAAACAACACCTAAGAATTGATTATTCCCAACAAGCTGCCAACCGGCGCCTAGGGAAAATGCTAGACCTATCAACGGATCTTAAGAAACTCCTACGAACTAAAGGTTTCCCCTCCTTTCCCCAACCTCCTCCCTCCTTGCGGTAAACTTTCTCCACTTACAGGACGCTAGAATTTCTTAGACTCTGTATGTAGATGTAGCACTGCTCGGCGCCAAGTACACCACCGTCACCCGAGGCAGGGTTTAATATTTCGTTTAAACCATTAAAACCGCTCGAGATCGGTTTAACGAAAACCGCGAAAACTGAAAAAATCAGACAAAAACACTCTAAATCAAAAATTCAAAATTTGAACGGTTTGCTACAGTAAACCGGTTTGCTACAGTACTATCCGGTTTCACGAGTAAGCCGACCGGTTTCATCGGTTTTGCTACAGTATATATTTTAAAATTTGAAACCCACCGGTTTTACCGGTTTTCGATATTCTGAAATTTTTCAATTTTTCAAATTTTTTTAAATTTTTAAAACAAAAACCGGCTGGTTTATAAAACTGGTTCGAATCGATTTCACTGAAAATCGTGAAAACCGACCGGTTTTGAACGGTTTTGTGAAACCTGCCCGGAGGAGGTTCCACAACCGCAACTACGAGAGCACCGCTAAAAAATTGTGCTGGTTAGATATACGCCATTGCAATTTGTCAATTCGATGAGGACAGTTCACACAGGTGCTGCTGCCTCGGATGGGTGTTTAATCAATCAACGGCAATGGATGTAGGGCAGGGAAGAAAATTACTAAGATCTCCTCTGGAGCATGGGAAATTTTTCTATTCTTGTTTATTTTTTATTTCTGTTGATACCCTAATTTTTGCTTCTCGAACAGATATTGGGCTGCCACCAAATCTCCCGAATACTACTTTGCGACAGCATCCGCAGGAATGGTCACCCACAATCTCACTACGCAGAATTCAATGCGAGGTTAAGAGCCAGATGGTTATTGTCTATAAAGGAGCCGTTGCCTCCAACATGCGCGATCATGTAATTAGGGGTAGACGTTACCAAGTGTTATAACCGCCATTAACTGTAATTACCTCAGAGCACAATCCCCTCCTACAAATATGTAATCCTTCCTACCAGACAAAGACATGCAAAATACACACCACAAGAGCAATATGCACACTCATATTGGACGTAGAGCTATTATTCTACGGGAGGCCTGAACCATTCTAACTCCTCGTGTCAACTTTCTTGAGATTAGATTCATGCCATCCGTGCTCTCGATCCTAATCACAATATCTACCGATCCCAATCCGTAGGTCGATTGATGGCGACATTACGCCAACCGACGTCAAAGAGGTGATTGATGTTACCAATCATCAGGCTCACACCAATTGTGTTCGTTCAAGACTCTAGCTCTAAGTCCACGACAAGTTCGGTGGCCCAAAAGTTCAAGCCTGGGTCCATCGAGAAGTACGATGGATCCACCAACCCAGAAGAGTTTCTACAGGTCTTACTCCACGGTCAACGAGGCTGTTGGAGGAGACGACCAAGTGAAGGAAAATTATCTGCCAACCACTTTATCAGGATCAGCTCGGTTGTAGTTGGTCAACCTTCTCGAGTCCTCCTTTCGGACTTGGGACCAGTTGTACACAAATTTTATTGGGAAATTCTAGGGACCTTCAAAAGGTCCTCTACTGCTGAAACCCTCCACACTATCAAGCAGAAGCCCGATGAAAGTCTACGAGAATACGCCGAGCGGTTCAGTGTGACAAGGAATGCAATTCCTCACATTGAAGATCTGAAAGTCATCATCGCTTTCAGCGAAGGTGTCTCTGATGTCTACACCGCAGAACATCTCACCATCGAAGAGCCTAAGACAATCGGCCATCTCTTATCTATCGCTGAAACCGGCATTAAGGCATCGGAGGCGCGGGCGCGACTGAATAGAGAAATGAACTTCAAGAATTCCTGCAAGAAGAATGATGATCGGAGGGTCAATGCCGCTGGCCGTGAAGGCGGCGATCACCCTGAAAAGAAGAAGAAGCCTTTTTTGAGGGCAGATGATACAAAGAAATGGTGTGAAGTGCATCGCTCAAAGCACCACGAACTCACCGAGTGCAAACTCTACTTGTGTCAAAAGAAAATAGATATTTCGGAAGCTCCAGTTGTTCCTCTTCCTGAAGCCCCTCCCAAAGGGCGTCAAAGGGCAGAAGAAGATCCCAAAGAAGATTTTTCCAAAGTAAACATGATCTTCAGGGAAGAACGGCGGTTTTGTCTATGTCCTAGCTAGTACAAGAAGTATAAATGGGAGATGCTCAACGCCGTTCCTATCAGCGAGAAGATGCAGTGGCATGCTGTTCTGATCATCTTCAGATTTGAAGATCACCCAAAGAAGGAGCTGTCAATCAGGAATCTGCCATTCGTTGTCAAGATCCCAATCCACCACAGCAACATCGCTAAGACCCTCATTGACACAGGTGCGGCCTTAAATCTCCTCATGAAATGTACTTACGAGGAAATGGTTGCCGTTGTCAGCTTTACAGCCGGTGGAGGAAATGTTCCACGGAGTGATCCTCGGGGTCTTCTCCCCACCCTAGAAAAGATCAACTTGACCATTGCCTGTGGTCATGGAGACAACAAGCACTGTGAAATTCTCACCTTCGAGGTGGCGAACTTTGACTCAGCGTACAATTGCATCCTCGGAAGGCCTTTTCTCCTAAAATTTATGGCTATTGTTCATTTAGCATACGCCACAATAAAGATGCCAGGACTGTTGGGGGTCGTTACGATCGTTTCTGATCTCAAGGAGTCGGTCAATCTGACATCAACTCTCTAAACTAGGCTGGTAACTTCGAGCAAGGGGCTTTGGGAGCTAATTCCTCCAAACAGCCACGCATAGATAGTGGTGCAGTATTCAGCATACCAAAACCTACTGCTAGAGTTTTTGAAGTGCCGGCTCCCGAAGTTCAAGCTACCGAAAAAGAAACAATGGTGCCCCTAGCACCCAACAAGGCTGTTCTGCTAGATCCCAGTAATCCACCAAGCATCTAACAATCGGAGGTACCTTATCTCCGAAATAGAAACTCGCACTTATCGCCTTCCTTCGGGCAAACACCGATGTCTTCACATGGATGCCTTCGGATATGCCTGGATCCCTAGGGAGGTGATTGAGCAAAAGTTGAGGGTTGATCCAGCCCTCAAGCTGGTCAAGCAAAGAGAACGATGCTACACTCCGGACAGGCACAATGCTGTTCATGAGGATATCACTAGGCTTTTACAAGCCGAGTTCATCAGAACAGTAGTTATCCTACGTGGCTAGCAAATCTTATATTAGTTAAAAAGTCTGATGGTTCTTAGCAGATGTGCGTAGATTATACTTCACTCAATAAAGCATGTCCTAAAGATGAGTATCATCTGCCTCGAATTGATCAGAATGTCGGTTCGACCTTTACTAGCAAGTTGCTGAGTTTTTTCGATGCCTATTTGGGTTACCACCAAATCAACACGCAGGTTGAAGATGAAGAGAAAAAATTATTCATCACTCCCTTCAAAGTATATTGCTATTGCTATGTGAAGATGTCACTCGGCCTCAAGAAGTGTTTTCATATCATCTTTGAGCACCAGATTAGGAGAAATATCGAAGCTTACATCAATGACATTGTCGTGAAGCCCAAACAGTGGGGGGAATTTGCTTAAGGACCTTACAGAGACCTTCGACAACCTCTGGAAGTAGCGAATGAAGCTCAATCCAAAGAAGCATGTCTTCGAGGTGTCCTCCAGCAAATTGCTGGGTTACATGGTTTCCAAAAAAGGGAATTGACACGAACCCGAAGAAAGTGGAGGCTATAGAACAACTTCAACCACCCCGAACCCAAAAAGAAATCCAAAAGCTAGCCGGGATGATCACATCACTTAGCCGATTCATATTCCGATCTAGAGAACAAGGGATGCCATTCTACAAGCTTTTGCTTAAGCAAAATGGTTTTCAGTGGGATAGTCAAGCAGAGATAGCTTTTCAAGAGCTGAAATAATACCTCAAGGAGGTGCCCACCCTATACCGCTAAAGCCCAAAGAAGAACTACTACTATATGCGGTAGCTTCGAATTCGGCAGTCAGTACTGTTCTGACGGCTGACCGACCAATCGACCAAGGGACTTTGGTGCAATCATCAGTCTATTTCATTAGCAAAATTTTGAAAGATGCCCAGACAGGGTACCCACAAGCACAGAAGCTCATGTACGCGATCGTGATGATGTCTCAAAAGCTGAAGCACTACTTCTTGGCGTATCCTATCAAGGTAGTCTGTGATCACTCCCTCTCATGCGTTTTATATAGTAGAGATGCTACAGGATGCACAGCTCATCGGGTAGTAGAACTGAGTCAATTTCTGAAGTTCTTACCTCGTAAAGCCATCAAAAGTCAGGTGTTGGCTGATTTTATTGTTGAATGGATCTCATCTAATCCCTATGAAGAATCATTACCTGATCATTGGGTTATGTACTTTGACGGCTGGTTCATCCTGAAAGAGGCTGGGGTTGGCGTCGTACTAAAACCTTCCAAAGGGGAGCCCATGAAGTACGTCATCCAGTTGAAGTTCAGAGCCACTAACAATGTGGCGGAATATGAAAGATTGATCAATAGACTGCGTATCACAAAGTCTATGGGCATCAAGCGGTTGCTGATTCGAATCAACTCTCAATTGGTGGCCTCACAAGTTGATAAGGAATATAATTGCTGTCATGAGAAGATAGCTGCCTATCTGGAAGTTGTGTGCTCTATGGAGAAATTCTTTGACGAATTTGAAATTTAATATATTCCTCATCTGGATAAATAATAAAGATGTCGATCATCTAGTATGGCTGGCGTCATCTAGATCTACTATTCTAGATGATGTAATCGTCGAAGAATTATTACAACCATCTATCTCCGTAGAGACGTTAGACAAAACTTCTGAAGTCAGGGGAGGAAATTCCCGAAGAAGACTGGATGCTCCCAATCTGGAAGTTTATTGAAGGCCATCCTATCCCAGATGGTAATGTTACAACCGAGCATATTTCTCGTATTTCTAAAAGTTATACCATCATTGATGGTGTACTATTTAAGAGGGGAAGAAATGGTATTGTGATGCGTTGCATCTCACGCGCAGAAGGTCTTCGGCTACTCAGTAATATCCATGAAGGAGTTTGTGGATCTCATTCATCAGCAAGAACATTGGTCGGGAAAGCTTTTTGATATGGTTTTTACTAGCCCACTGCAAATCAAGATGCCTTTGAGTTAGTTCGCACATGCAGCCATTGTCAGTTCTTCCAGCATCAATCTGCCAAGCATGATGGGGCTTTGCGTACCATCCCTTTGTCTTGGCCATTCGCCATTAGAGGGACTGATATCATTGGTAAACTCCCGAAGGCAACGGGAGTACATAAGCATATCTTTGTAGCAATTGACACTTTCACCAGTGGATGGAAGCTGAGCCAGAAGTCAATATTACTCAAGAAGCAGCTGTGAAATTTCTGAAAGGACTGGTCATGCGATTTGGTGTTCCTAAGAATATTATTATTAATAATGGCACTCAGTTCAAGAGCAACAAATTCTAGTTGTGATGTGCCGCGTTCAGGATAGAGCATTCTATAGCCTCGGTAGCTCAGCCCAAAACTAACGGGCAAGCTGAAAGAGCTAACAGATTAATCATTCAAGGAATGAAGATATGAATGAGAGAAAAACTCGAAGCCAGAGGAAGAAATTTGAGTCAGGAATTGAAAACTGTACTCTGGTTGTTGCGTACTAACCCATGTCGGGTGACTAGGGATACACCTTTTCATTTGGTGTATGGTGCATATGCCATTTTGCCTCCCGAAATACATTTGGGGTCCCATCGGATGCTTAACTTTAACGAAGCCATTGAATGCTTAACTTTAATGAAGCCAATCAAGCCAAAGCAAGAGATTTGGACCTTGTCCTGTTGGAAGAGTCAAGGAGGTTGGCTGCACACGAATATCAAGCTTCGCTTTGAAAACATTATAGCAAGAAGGAGGTGCCCTGCATTCTAGAGATTGGGGACTTAGTCCTCAAGAAGGATATCAAGAAGGTTGAAAAGCATAAGTTTTCTTCTTCGTGGGAAGGGCCATTCATAATAGTCGACCAGGCACTTCCTTAGGCTTATGTGCTAGCTGAGGTCAACGGTGGTTTGTTGCCAAACACTTGAAATGCAGATCAGCTACGCAAATTCTACGCATAGCATGTAAGCTATCAATTTTAATAAAGTATCAGTATTTCTCTTCAGAAATATCCATATCATTGTTTATCACAAGGAAGCTTTAGCCATCCTGAATGGCCAAATGAAGTGCTCCTTTTCGATTCGCACTGTCTATCTTAACTGCCGAACGGTTCAAAAAGGTACGATCCTGAACGGCCCCAGCAGCCGCTTCGGACTTGATTTACTCGTAACAGCTGTTTAATATAGCTACGAGCCTAATCATATCAACCCGACATGAGCACCAAATGTCTGCCTCTTGGTCTAGTGATCTTAAGTGACGACGCCTTCTACAAAGTCGAAGTGCTTAACATACCTATCTAGTGCTTATTTTATTCTAAGTTCTTTTCTACACACACATGCATCACATAGCGTACAGAAAGCAAGGGGCTACATATCGTACACACGATAGCAGTTTATAGCTCAGTTCAACTGCCAAATGGCTTATAACAGTCAGTTCCCATGAAGACTAAGTAACTTAGAATCACTTTGTTAGTACGCAATGTGTTTGGCGTACTAGGCAAAACACTAACAAAATTATCCATATCAAAGCTTGTGAAATGCTAACAAAAAGGTTCAAGTTCCCGACAGAAGAGCTAGCTATGTCCGAAACTTCGTTTACTAGGTCTTCACAAGCTGCATCAGAGGGACAATTGAATCCTTTGTTAACCACCAAGGTATTCACATCTGGATAATGACTCTTAAACAGAGCCAGCATGTGTCAGTACCAGCACTGTCAGGAAACACATCTTTAAGTTTGCTGAATTCAGCTTTGGCATCATTTAGCTCCGCTTGAAGAATATCAACGTGGGACTTCATCTTCTATTCATGTTTCTGAGCTGCGTCTGCTTCTCTGGCCAGTCCTGCATACAATATCACATAAGCTACCATTGAGCTTCGCAAGAAAAACACCCAATAGGACCAATACTTACAAGAAACTATTTCTTTGGATTTCTTCATTCAGCTTCTCTTTCGGAAAGAAGGCTTTTAAGCGATTTGGTTGCTTTATCAACAGCAGCCTCAATCAGTGCATCTACCGAAGTATGGGTGGAATGTATCCGTTCCCTGAGCATAATCAAGAAGCTTATGGCATGATGTTCTAGACTCTTCAACCAAGATAGCAAGCCCTCTAATGCAATCTGATGTTCAGTGCCTTCAACCACTGGATTTTCCTCCATCCTGATGTTGCTATCAATCACAGTTTCCAGCGAGACGGGGTTAACCCAGGTTTCAGACGTCCTGCATATCGAGAAGTGGTCAGCTATCGCTTAACACATGATTGGTCAGCAGATTTTATACCTCAGAGTAGCAGGCTTCAGCTGTGTTTAGCTGCATGCGTCTCAGTGGAATCTTTTCCTGAAGTGAAAGCAGTGATGACCTATAAAGTATATATGAAGTGATTCATTATGATCGGTCCGGATATAAGCATGCAATCAGGTTTCCTAGGACTGGAGGACATACCTCGTTGGTGCTATCAAAATGGTACTGCTTGGCAACCTCAAACTGATGAGTTAGCGGGCGCGACAGTCAGAGCGAAGCGGAAGAGTAGGGTTCTGGGACATAGGCAGCACAGTCAACTGGAGAAATATAGGTTCAGTAGGCCTTATCTACCGATGAGCCGGTGACTGACGCTCCTCCATCTGTCCGAGCAGGCATCTTGGATGGGTCTTCTTCAGAATCCTCAAAACCACCCTGATCAAGGCAATCAGCCATGTGCAATGCGGCTTATCAGATCAAAACATGGAACGAAATTACCTCAGGCGGAGGGTTGGAGAAATTGTATGGTGCCGGCAAACCTTTATGTTTCTCCACCATTTTGCCACCCAATATCTCATGAAGTCGTTTAGCAATTCCTTCTTCAGAAACATCTGAAACAAGATCAACACATCATGAAGAGCATAAAAAAGGATAAATTATTCTCGAATCAAATTTTACCTCCGGGAGAAGTCCTATCTCGATCGGTCAACCCGGAGTACTCAAAGACCCAGAACTGCCTCTTCGCTAGGGGGGAGTCAAACGGCGCCTGCAGAACTCTTCTACGATCATCTCCGCTCGAAGTCCTTTCTGGCGCAGATCAAATATCACTACCACCAGTTTGCGAAGGTGGGGTGTCATTTCGAGAGGGGACTTCAAATTCTCCAAGATCTCCGACATTGGACCACTGGTCCTAAGACAGGGATGCCCGATGATCAGCACCAAGAACCATTTGCCGTCATACAACTTCCAGCTCTGACCTATCTGGGTTCCTCACGTTAAACCTGATAGAGTGTACCATCATTTGTTTCGAGTACCTGCAGATCGCATGAAAATAACTCTAGAGGTCCAAGTCTGGCTCAATCCCGAGCCAACACTCACATAGCGTGACAAAGATACTCACTGAAGCCATGGCATTTGGCTTCAGATGTACATTCCCACTTGATAAAACTGGCAGAAAGACTCTAAAAAAGCAGATGGTGGAAGACCAAAGCCACAGAAAAAATGGGCCTCGAAAACAATCATTTAAAAGGATTTCAGAGCAGTAGTTTTCTTGACCTTCAGAATCTGAAAATAGAGGGACTCCGGAATAATATCTCAAGCCACCAGTTCATTCAACCGTTCACTCGGGGTTCACTACCGGAAACCGAAAGCTCATAAAACTCTCGACAAAATGTTTGTTGAGTGCCACTTTCGGCAAAGCTCACTCGGTTTAGTTTGTAACTGCAAACAGCTATTTGTCGAGTGTTTTTTGTCGTGCGTTGTATCGACACTCGGTAAAAAAAAGCACTCGGCAAAATTTAAACCGGAAAAAACCCGAAAAAAAACAAATTTTTTTAATCGAAGAGGCCCCCACCGGCCGGTTACGACATTTTTCGCACTGGTCGGTCGCGGCATTTTTTGCAAAGCACCACTGCACCACACTGTCACTTGTGTTTAGATTCTATTTTGGTTCCACACATATTATACTAAACTGAGTGTAAATTGTTTGTTTGAGGCCCTAAACGAATTCAAATCAAAAAGTTGTCAACTATAAAGTTTCATAACTTTTCGAGATCTACAACTTTTATTTTGGTAGTTTCTCCATCTGAGGTCATTTACAAAATTTAAATTTCAAATTTAAGAAATTCAAACGTAGTTTTCTATAATAAGATGATTTCAAATCCAAAAGTTGTCAACTACAAAGTTTCATAATTTTTTGAGATCTACAACTTTTATTTTGACTGTTTCTCCATCTGAGGTCTTTTGAAAAATTCAAATTTCAAACAAGGTCTTTATCGAGTGTTTTTTTTTTGCCAAGTGTTCTTTTTTGCACTTAACAAACAAAATCTTTGTCGAGTGTTTTTGTTTTACACTCGGCAAACGAGACCCGATTTTTTAAAGCATATTTTGAAGCAGGAAATTAATTCAAATTAAAAAGTGTTCAACTACAAAGTTGTATAACTTTTCAAGATCTACAACTTTTATTTTGGTAATTTAGTCATCCGACATAGTGATAGTAACATTATTCAAAAATCTTATATATCTTTCTTCTAGTTTTATGGAACTACATGAGAGATGTAGATTTTGCGAACAACGTTACTATCGCTTTATCGAATGAAAAAATGACCAAAATAAAAGTTATAGATCTTTAAAAAAAACTTTTTTATTTGAATTAATTTGCTGCTTCAAAATGTGCTTTGAAAATCGAGTGTTTCTTGTTTGCCGAGTATAAAACCAAAAACAGTCGACAAAGATTGTTTGTCGAGTGCAGAAAAAAACACTCGGCAAACATGCAAGTTTGCCGAGTGCAAAACCAAAAACACTCGGCAAATATCTTGTTTACCGAGTGAAAAAAAAACACTCGACAAACAAGAAAATTTGCCGAGTGCTTTTATTTTACCGAGTGTTTTTCGCGTAGCTCTCGACAAAAAGTTGTTTTCCGAGTGTCCGAAGAATTGTACTCAGCAAACCACTTAGCACTCGGCAAACATCCATGTTGGCTGCACCTCCAGTTTCAATATTTTTTGAGCCTAATGATGATTTAAGATCTTGAGACAATCATCTTGACCCTATTGGTTTAAATACACGAAGGTCAAGGATTACTTTCCTGGGGTAATTTGATCTCCTGTCACAGGAGGCAATTGGGAAAGGTTTCCATATCCTTCAACAAGGCAAGTAACAGTGGCATTTCCTTATTTATCTTTTTGGTAAGTCAAATTTGATTTGGCAAGCTTTTCAAAGGAAGAACCTGGTACCCCTGAAGTGCTGTGCACCCGCACACAGGGATAACCGGCGAAAAGCAAAATAAGTATAAATCCGAAGCACCCGAAATGCTTAGCGCCGACAAGGGGCTCGGCCTCACAAGTCTAGGACTCCCGAATTCCATCCAACCGATCCAAAACGCCCAAAGTGTCAAACATACGCAAGGGGCTATACGGAACGATATAATTGAAAATCCCGAACTCAAGAATGCCTGAAGGGATCAAAGGCCGAAGGGATAAGCCATGAGCCGAACTGGTCCAATGTCTGCAGTGCTCAATGCGCGAAGGAATGACCACCTCAACACTTGCATTATTTAAAATCAAGATACGCTTGTTGAGATTAACTCCCGAAGAGTCGTTCTTACTAGAAAATCAAGGAAATTCATCCCAAAGAAGCAGATTGTGAACAACAATCAGTTAAGACTCCACAGTACACATATCAAACTGGTCTCCAAAGACATTTCAAGATAAAGGCAACCACATTTTGGATTGAAGGAAGCTTTGCAAGCAGCAGGATAAGGTCCTATACATAAACACGACTAGGTCTGTCCTGCTGACACAAAATCTACAGTTAAAAATAAGAATAGTGAAATGAAGCGCGGGAGAGCACAGATCATGTTATAGACACTCCAAGGTTGGTCAATGCCTACCCCTAAAGCATCATTCCGTCTTCAGGCTTTTGGAGGGCCAATTTCCTCCCTCATCAGCGCCGACAATGGCATCCCTCCGGACGCAAGGGTTAGGCTAAAGAGGTGCGGAAGCGGTGCTCCCTTCAGCTCCACCAGCCTCGCCATCCTCATGTGTGGCACTCGAGGAAACAACATCCTGACTGGGGAGCCTCGGGAGCCTGCGCTTCCTCTGCCCTTCCTCCCCTTCACCTTCAGAGTCACTCAAGAACACCACCTCATCGAATGTTGGAGCCCTCTGAACGCCTTTGTTCAACTCAACGTGGAGACGCCTAGCCATTTCGGCATCACCCGAAGTATCGGGATCTGCTTCAAGATCCATGATGTCAAGGTCCTCCGCCTCCAACAGTTTAGGAAACCCACCGGGAGGAACGCCATAGATTTCCTCCACAGTGGCTAACCTGCTTGGAGAACCATGGACCGTCTAATCACTTGTGGTAGGAGGAGCCGAAGGCACCCGGCCTTCAGATGAAGAAGAACTCTCTCCGGCACTCACATTTCGTGGGCGAGGGCACTTCGCAGAACACTTGGTGCCCATGACCAAGCGGTCACTAAGAAGTTTGAAAGTTTACATAGAAGGTGAAGTGTTGATCGATGGAATCCTCCCAATTTATAGCCGGGAGAACGACCCTTCGAGACCCCATGGGTCGCCGAATCCATTTACTCCATGGCAGTGGAAAATCCCACTGCATGGATTACCAGCTCTGACCATCCGAGAGTAGAAGTCTAGCCGATAGAAGTAAAGACAAAAATTGAAGTCTCTGTCAAGTATTTTTATATAAAGACAAAAATGGAAGTCTCCATCAGGTCTTTTCATATTAACACCTCCCTAAGCCTGCGGCTACGATGGATAGTACAGCTTGACCTTATCCGCTTCACCCGAGTCTAGGATCTCCTGAAGTCAAGACATCAGTAACATCTCAAGCTAGGGGGCGTGTTCAGAGGCTTATGTCGATACCACAATTTTCGCCTCCCGAACAGATGTTGGACCGCCACCAAATCTCCCAAAGACTAAGGTGGGCCACCGCAGAAGCGGTCACCCATGATCTCACGACGCAATATTCAATGCAGGATTAGGAGCTAGGTAGTTAATATCTATAAAGGAGCCTTTACCAGATAAGGACATGCATAATACGCGCCACAAGAGCAATACACACAATCATACTAGACGTAGGGTTATTGTCCTACGAGAGATCCGAATCAGTCTAACTTTTTGCGTTAACATTCTTGAGATTAGACTCACATCATCCACGCTCTTAATTTTAATCATAATATCTACCGATCCTGACCTACAGGTCGAGCATCAATAATTCCTATGAAATTTTTGCGGTCCAAACGGCCCTAAAAGCTGTGGATGCTGCACGTGACCTTGGATTTCCACGCGTTAGTATTCTATGTTGGCACCGAAGCCGAGTGCAAGGTCACCTGACGCACTAACTGTGGCACCTCCTGCTTCATCAAGTGCCCTTAGGTCTTAAGACGGATGGAAATGGTTGAAAAAAACAGTTTAACCATTTTAATTTTTATATTTGTAGCACTGAACGAAAATAGAAATGAGAAAGTCAGTCCCAAAAACAAAAACAAACAGATTTGAACTTCCGGAAATGAATCCGAACGAGAATATATTGGAAAAGGTCCGTAACCGGTAGTCAGATGGAAACATTGACCAATATAAAAATATATACTTCATATGTCTATTTTTTAAGAATATTAAGAAAAAGAGTTTGCTATAAATATTGGATTTCATGGGCAGGTAGCAGGCACGAGAAAAAAAAATATCATCTCGGCCATCACCTAGCGGAGGTAGATAAAATGTTCGGAGGCACAGTAAAAATAAAGAAGACATAGAAAAATGAAAAGGATATTGACTGCTTACCTAGCCATCCGTTAGGCTGCACCACCTAGCTAGCCATCAATGAGCTCATGCAGTAAATGAAATGGAGAGAGAAGGCACAGGAGGGCTGCGCTGCCTGTGGAGGAGCTAAGTATATAAAGTTGACACAGAGAAAAATAAAAAATACGGAAAATTTTCAAATAAAAAGAGTATTCTATAAAAATGATGAAAAACACCATAATATTTTCATTCCTGTTTTCGTCTTCTCTTTCTTATTTCCGTCTGTTTCCTTATAATTTTGTAGATTCGAAAAGGATACAAGAAATATGATAAACGAAAGTCAGTCGGGATGAGAAATTTTCTTCTTTCAACCCTAAGTGCCGTCTTATATGAACAGAACAGTGAATGAGCAATGTACTTTCTCTAAGTAGGTTATAAGTATCAAAGTGGATCCACCGAGAAATTTCAGCCCAAGATATGTCCTAGAAGACTCCCTTTAAAATCACCGAGGTCTACTATACACCGACTCAGATGAACCTGATAGCTGTTAGGTTTGCAAGATCGACTCAGCCTAATCTTTGAGCCACCACAGTAGGAGATGAATTAGAACACATACCTTTGTTCTTGTGCTCTAATCCCCTCTTGCCTAATTCTTGATCTCCGTGAGCTTTTTCTCCTTTTTTCTTTGCCGCTTAGGGCTAGAGAGCACCCTTCCTAGTGCTACAGCCGGCATAAGTGATTGGGCTCTCTTTAGGGCATGATTTTGATGGAGGTTCATTCCTCTCATCTCACACAATGAGGGGCATGCCCTCCTTTTATAGCCGCTGCACACTAGGGGGTGCACCCTTCGGTGTGTTCTTGAGACTTCCAATCAAATTCTCATTTGTGCTCTTCATTAGTCAAAAAATGATGGCTCACCATTAATCCTTTGTCAAGATCAAATTTGACGCTTCGTCATTAATTGCATGGTGATCACTGTGTTCACACCAACATTCTCCTCCTTGATCATCATGCTTAAGTTCATTTTTCAACAAAATGATATATCAATATAAAAGGATCACAATGATGAATTAACCATAACATTAAACCCAGTTACTATAGTATACTACTTCATAACAAATAAACTTCTTTAACTTTGGAGCTCCAAAATTTTATTCCTTAAAGTTTAGTCATAACATATGAATTCACTTCATCAATAGATGGTACACCAAATCAATAAATTACAATAGTCAATTAAGTACAATAGAACTAATTGACCATGGTTTATGTTCCATCTCGAGGTGAATCCTTTTATTATATGGGGAGAGGATGCTTTAAATACCCTTTATTCTAGGATCAAAGGCTTCTCTAGCAATGTGAGCTGGCAATACAATCTTTAAATACATTGGATGGTAAGCTTTTTACAAGCGGATTCCTCTAACTTTAAATTCGTGCATATACATAGTCTTAATGCATGATTCTGGATTCTATCTTTCACAACATGGTACAGATTGTCAATGTGTTTGGCAGCAACACTTGACTTGTTGTCACTCATATAGAATACTGGTAATTAATCATTGCAGTATATATTAAGTGGTTCAAAATTGGCACCAACCACTTAATTAGCCATTCAACCTACCCATTGCCTCAAAACATGCCGTAAGATTTATTCTGCATTGTCGATGATGCAACATGATTTTGAGCTTTTTCACAATATAGCTCTCTTTGCCAGTGTGAGATAACATTGTGTGGATTTCATTAACATTAACACATCTCCAAAAACTTTATCTGTATAACTATCCACATGAGTTACCAAATATATATATATATA
>BCLG01001316.1:71373-103686 GCA_001602295.1 Zoysia matrella | reverse complement strand
GACGAAGCCGCGGTGATCGAGCGGCAGCTGGAGCAGCAGCTGCAGGAGCAACGGTCCTCGCTCGCCGCCGTCGACGAGGCCCTCGCCGCCGACCCCTCCAACGCCGAGCTCCTCGAGGTGCGTCGCAATACCACATCTCTGCCTTCAACCCCTGATGCGCCCTGTGCCGAGTCGACCTCGGATTGCTGATTTCCTTGAGTCAGAATCGCCCCTCCTAGGGTGTGGGAACTGGGGATTCGAGGGGTCTCCTCCCTGAGTAGTGGCATTAGGAATGAGGGAGCTGCTATTTTTTGCTGTGTGAGTGAACTTGCCGATGATTAAAACGACTGTTGGAGCTCGGGCAAGTATAGGATAGTCCTTGTAATTTTTTGCTTTTGGTAATGTGGGTGTTCTAGTGATGTTCGTCTGTTACTGTTAAAATCTTAGCTCCCTCATCTATGCTCCATTTTAACTATTGCAAAGTGGAGGAACGAAAACAGTCTAGATTGTAGACACCAGAATTATTTGAAAAATTTCAGCAATCCTGTCATATGATGTCACTTGTTAATGTGGAGCGTTGCTGCATAATATCATTTCCTGACCTAAATATGATTTTCCTGTGTTTATAGTGCTGTACATTTTTGTACCTTTTTTTACATGCGTCAAATTATGATGTTTTTTGCATCCAGTTTTTTATATCGTTGCCATGAGCTAATTAACTATTATTTTGAAGGTTCATGAGGAACTTCTTGCTGCGATCAAGGACGCAGAGGAGGGACTTCTCCATCTGAAGCGTTCTAGGCTAATGAAGCAAGTGGATGAGATATTTCCAAATCACTATGCAGCACGCCAATCTCCAGAAGTTGCTGTAGAACCATTAGATCCAAATGATGTTGAACCAGAACAATTGGAGTCCCATGATTTTTCGGTTGGATCGAAGTGTAGATTTAGGCACAAGGATGGCCGTTGGTATAATGGATGCATTATAGGACTTGAAGGTTCAAGTGATGCAAGGATCTCATTTCTGACTCCCACATCTGAAAACATGTCGGTGAGTTATCTAACTTGATGTGTCATTACTTAGACAATGGTTATTTTTTACTTATTTAGTGGTAATAAACCTGTCTAGCCAGGTAACCACCATGCGTGACCCTCAGCTTGATATGTTTGGTATGCGTAGCTATATGTTAATTAACATCAGCCAATAATCATTTTATTCCTTTAATATTAGTTCTATACTCTTTCATGTGTTCTATTGTTTCTCCTTAAAATAAGCTTATAAATATAGATCAACAGAGGACAGTATGGTTATTTTGCTGAATGGCCGTGGACCGTCACATTACTGAATAGCTAAGATTTCAATCCCTGAAGATATGCATTATGTGTATCTTACCAATGATTTCAGTTTTGCCTCTTACTGATGTAGTATTGCTGCTAGGTAGAATCATTTCAAATGTCTGTTGTGCATGTGCATTAGCAAAACGAGTTGTTATTACTTTGAGGAAGATCTACTGATTTCTGTTGATTTTGAATGCCACTGTGGTTGTTGCTGCTACTGCTTAGAGATAAAATAGGTCCAATGAATCAAAACCTACTATTCATCGATAATCTCGTTTCTTAAAAAAAATGACCAAGCACTGCCCAAAATGATTTTTTTTTGTTGTGGGGGGGGGGGGGGGGGGTGCTGTCCAAAATAAAATGAATAGATTAGTATAGTAAAAGAACAATCAAAGAAAGCCACAGATGGTTCCCTACTGCTTAACACCTGTAGCAACCTTTAGAGGTGCAAGTGGCTGACATATGTGTATCCAAAACCCTCTTATAGTACAATCAGATGAGCTAATTTTTCAAAATGAGTTCACTTCTTGGAAAACTAGTTTATGTGATTTGAACATATGAAGGGTTATGGGGTACTCGTAGGGCCTCCAATTTGCACCCTCTGGCTACTTTCAACATCTCCGTGGTTTAACATGGTTTAGTGCTCGGGACGTAATTCATGGGAACTTGCCATTGAACAAAATAACTAATGCAGTTCTATCCATAGTGCAGATGTGCAAGTTCTTTCTACAGCAGCGATGTCGATTCGGTAGTAACTGCCGTATGTCCCATGGTATGTGAAAGCTTTTTGGTCCTTATAAAGGTGATCGTAGAAAAGATGCTTAAGTTTGCTCTCCTTCACCTTTCACATAAAAAATCACATCATGTTATGTTGTAAACATTATAAGATTGGTTGTTCCTTTAATAGATTTATATTTATCACTGCTGAAGATTGCAGAGGTATCCATATGACCTTTTTGCATATTTGTTGTTTGTAAGTTATATATTGTTCTCTTATGACAGAGATATGAGTGACTGATTTGAAATTTATTCTCAGGGGTTGTAGTCCCTACCTCAGCCTTGAAGCAGTTCATTCCAACCAGATGGCAGCAGTCCTTGGTAGGCTCCAGCATACTTGCAGCTTCTGGGCATGATTCTGGTCTTTGGAAGAGAGCTGAACTTGAGTCATGGGATGATGATTTGAAACTTGGCAAGGTTGTCTTTCGAGATGATGGGAGCTCTGCCAGGCTTCCAGGTGACTCTCTCTCTATTTCAGAATATGCTGGTATGGGCGATGAAGACGATGAAGGAAGCTCAAGTGAGGAAGAATCTGAGTTCAGTGATGATGTTGATAAAGAGGATGATTCTGTTCATCAGGGTCTTGGCCTTTCAGAAACTACAAATTTCAGTGGCATTCAGACAGACACTGTGATATTTGCAAAATGGGAGCATCACACCAGGGGTGTTGCCTCCAAAATGATGGCAAAAATGGGATACCGAGAGGGGATGGGTCTAGGTGTGTCTGGCCAAGGCATGCTTGACCCAGTTCCAGTTAAGGTGCTACCCCCAAAGCAATCACTTGATCACGCACTTGCTACAAATGAGGCTGAAGGAGGTATTGGCAGTTGGAAAAAGCGCAGTCGTGGTGGGAAAAGGAAGCGTGAGAAGAAGTTTGCGGAGCAGGCACGGGTGGCTAAAGCTGAAGAAGCTGAGAGGTCTGTCTTCAGCTTCATCAACAATCATCTAGTGAGTCAAGATGGGCCTGAAGGTTCGGCCACCAAGGTTAAGAAGGGGCAATCAAGTGAGGCCAATGGGCATGCCAAGAAGGTGGACAGAAGATCCTTGGTAGCATACGATGATGAAATAAAAGAATTAAGGATTCGAGTTGAGAAGCTGGAAGAAATGAAGAACCGGAACCGCAAAGACAAGGCAGTATATGAAGCAGCTTCAAGGAAATTGGATGAGACTCGAAAGGCACTCGCTGATGCTGAAGCTACTCGTGCTTCAGCATTGCACTCGGTTTCTAGCAAGGAGAAAGAGAAGAGGTGGTTAAAATTTTGACATCAAATTAGTGGGGCAGCGCAAACATATTTATCATATGTTACGAATATGGTGATTTTGTGATCTGTGCAACTTACAATTGTTCAGTCAATCAGCTGTTACGGTGCAAATGTTGTGTTTGAGATTCTGATACCAACTTCACAAGGAAGATAGCAGACACTCAAAAGGAAATGGACGTCACTCTCTAAAACCAAGGCAACGAACGTGGTTTCAAGAAAAGAGAGATGTCAGAATTCTGATATTAAATCCTTGTGCCACTGCTGCCTATTTCACCAGATCTGAATTTGGCAGTGCCGTGTCGTATGCTACTCGCAATTGTTCCTTACATGAGCAGATTTAGATTTGTTGTAATGATAAACTGATAATAGTAATTATGTGAGGATTTAGTGCCTATTTCTTAGCTCCTTAGTACTCCGTATCATACTGTTATGAGGCCACAATAATTTGACACAAGTGGTAGTGCCAATTTTGGGATTGGAACATTGATTCCCCATTCGCCCTACTCGATCTATGTACTCCGAGGACTATATTCTGAGAGCAAAATCGGCCTCGACGACGGCCAAGTCCAGTTCATGTGCCCATAAATCGATCTCATCGCGAATCGTTATGCTCGATAATGACAAAAATGTCCAATAAATGTACGCGGGCCTATCAGGTTTTCCTGATAAAAGGGCCCACAGGACAGAAGGCTGTAGAATTATGTAGCCGACTCGGTCTTCTCTATCTGGTCCAACCTCACCGGCACCGCGGCCGTCTCGCGCAAAATAAACAAACATCTCATCGAATCCACATTCCACACCACCTTCCTTTCCCCTTCGGCCCCATCCCCGTCCCCTGCACCACACGCGTTCCCCAAATCCGCCGCGGCGGCTTCGAATTCGATCCTCTCCAGGCGTCTACTCGACCTGATCACCGGATCGGGTGCACCGGCAATCGACCATGTGGGCGGCTTCGTGCCTGGCGTCGTGCTGCGCGGCGTGCGCCTGCGAGGCGTGCCGGACGGCGGTGGGCAGCATCGGCCGCCGCTCCGCGCGTATCGCCTACTGCGGCCTCTTCGCGCTCTCCCTCTTCGCGTCCTGGGCGCTCCGGGAGGTCGCCGCGCCGCTCCTCCAGTCCATCCCATGTGCGTGCACCCCGGGAACCCTCTTCTCCATCTGGTCCATTTTGTGGGGATTTTTGTTCGATTGATCGGAAGCTTCATGGGGATTTTCTTCGTTTTTCTCGATTTACGCAGGGATTAACCACTTCCACAAGACGCCGGACCGCGAGTGGTTCGAGACCGACGCGGTGCTCAGGGTCAGCCTCGGTAACTTCCTCTTCTTCACCATCCTGGCCGTCATCATGGCCGGGATAAAGGACCAGAAGGACCCCCGCGACAAGATCCACCATGGAGGATGGATGGCCAAGATCTTCTGCTGGGTCGTCATCGTCTTCCTCATGTTCTTCGTGCCCAACGGTGTTGTCAGCTTCTATGGTAAGTGAAGGTCCCTGCCTACCGGCGTAGACGTTTTTTATTTCTCGAAGACTGCATGCAATTGTGAATATGGTGATACTCTTTGTAACCCTAGTGACCTGATATAGAAATTATTGAGCTGAAATTGCTAAATATCATCAATTGATTCAAAAAAAAATATTGTAGATAAAATGTTGATCTCAAGTCGTGTGCTTTCTCAAGAATCTATATGACTTGAATGGGATTAATTGATTTAACTTTAATGGTATAATTTGTTTCCATTTATTTGATGTTTTATATCTTTGAATTGTTATGACAGATTCTAGAGCAGACTAGTTATCAATTCTATGGGTTCTTACTGTGACTTTTTTTTTTTGCAGAATCAATATCCAAGTTTGGTTCCGGGCTGTTCCTTCTCGTGCAGGTCGTTCTTCTGTTGGACTTTGTGCATGGATGGAATGAAAACTGGGTTGCCAAGGATGAGCAGTTCTGGTTGGTAACCTGCCATCGCCCTTGTTTTAACTTAGCTTCCATAGGTTTATTCTAAACTTTGATTTCAGTCAGTTTTTTTACATCAACTTTTCTATTACAACTGCAGGTACATGGCACTGTTGGTTATCTCAGTTGTCTGTTATATTGCCACATTCTCTTTCTCGGGTCTTCTGTTTCACTGGTTCACCCCATCTGGACATGACTGCGGACTAAACTTGTTCTTCATTGTCTTCACTCTGATGCTTGTGTTTTTATTCGCTATTGTTGCCCTGCACCCAAAGGTATTCAGTCTCGTGGCATACTTCACTTTTACTTTTATTCATTTGTCTATTTCTACTAGCTGGTTCCTCCAGAATTGTCCATAGTTAAGACCTTGAAAACTTTTTTTCTCATCCTTGTGCTTTGTCATGTATGCTGCCCCAAGAAGTGTTGCTGTTAAAAGTTTCTGTTGAAGTACGTAACTCTTAGCTTTTTGTTCTAATGATGAGTAATATTATTCTCAGATCAATGGTAGCTTGTTGCCTGCATCGGTTATTGCTCTCTACTGCACCTATCTGTGTTACAGTGGACTTTCCAGTGAGCCAAGGGATTATGAATGCAATGGGCTTCACAACCACTCGAAAGCTGTGTCGACTGGTAGCCTTACGTTGGGACTGCTTACCACCGTCCTTTCTGTGGTCTATTCTGCTGTCCGAGCTGGCTCTTCCGCAACTGTGCTCTCACCGCCTGATTCACCACGTGCTGGTAGATCGCCTTCGCTAACGGAGTTTTAGTTTTTACATGTAAAACAGTTTTTTCTAACTGTATTTCCATATTGATACTTCAGGCGCCGACAAACCTCTGCTTCCCTTCAGCAAGGCTGATGAACAGGAAGACAAAAAGGATGTGCCAAGGCCAGTGACATACTCCTACTCTTTCTTTCACCTGATCTTCTCCCTGGCTAGCATGTACTCAGCAATGCTCTTGACGGGCTGGTCAACCTCTGTTGGTGAGAGCGGAAAGCTGGTCGATGTTGGGTGGCCGTCCGTTTGGGTCAGGATTTTAACCCAGTGGGCAACTGCAGGTTTGTACATATGGTCCCTTGTTGCGCCCATCCTCTTTCCCGACAGGGAGTTCTAGATCAAATTTGTAAACGTCCTTTGAATGCATCCTTTTGGAGCGTCAATCATGTCTGCGGTGTTTGCAAATGTATCCTACCACGTAATTGGTCTGTAATTTATGCTGTGTGCAAATGATGGTATGAAGTTTGTGTTTGTCTTTGGTTCTCAAGTCTCTTAATAACATGTGGCATCTGACATTATGCAAGCATTTGAATGGTGAATATGTGCTGTTTATTCTATGTACTTTTGCTGATTCTTCCCTTCTGATGATGTACTATATATTTTGCATTTCCACCACGTGACATGTTGATTGCAGTGTGCTGCATCTGCATGTCACTAAAGTATATCAGGATTTTCTGCATGAATTTTCACATATGATTATTTGCCATGAAGTAATAGTAAGCAAGCGGATCATATTATCCAGTCCTGCTAGTTTGCCAATGCTCAACAAACAGCAAAACATTATATACTGATTTTGATACAAAATTATAGAAGTGCAAAAGGAAGCCTCCACCATTCTGCCTAGGCATAAACAGCGACAGTACCTACAGTCTTCTATGTGTCCTAATGAAGTTGGTTGTGATCAAAGAGATCACCGCGTCACACGCATACGATGCCCCCGCGAGCAAGGCAGACGCCGCCACCAGGACGGCCTTCCAGTGTCTGGTCGCAGCTAGAATGGCCGCACCCACGGCCGCCGCAGCGAGTGCGGCAAATACCTTCTTCAACGTAGTGTA
Organism: Zoysia matrella; assembly: GCA_001602295.1. Classification (NCBI taxonomy): domain Eukaryota; kingdom Viridiplantae; phylum Streptophyta; class Magnoliopsida; order Poales; family Poaceae; genus Zoysia; species Zoysia matrella. The sequence continues at coordinate 96,547 of BCLG01001316.1, read as the reverse complement.
CTTCTTGACGGTCTCCCTGCACCCCTTGCAATGCACGACATGGCGGAAATACCTGTTGGTCGGGTTGGGCGCGTGCGTCGTGCCAACGCCACCCTTGGCGGGGAACGAGGCCGATATTCCCGCAACGGCCCCCGCCGGAGCCTGCTCCACGACGGCTGGCACGGGTGGCGGCGCCAGGGTGCTGTGGCCGAAGTAGTAGGGCATGCCATGGCCTGCCCTGTCCATCCACTTCCTGTACTCGGCGACCCATGTGTCCGACGAGCTGAGGTTGAGGTAGAGCTCCCTGGTGGGCACCTTCTCCCGGAGCAGCACCTCGTTCTGCGACGAGAGGAATCCCATGTCCTGCTCGAACACCTTGCACGCGTTCTGGTGGAAGTACCAGGACGGGAACACCTTGGCGAGCGGCGACCTGGCGGTGGATCCGAACCGCACGATGAGCATGGACTTTCCCTGCCCAGCGGGGCGGCAGAGGAAGTGCGCGGAGAAGCACTGCTCCACGCCCTTGTCGACGAACTCGAGCGTGTTGGTGAGCACGCACGGCGCCTCGAAGCGGAGCAGGTTGCGGAGGTGCGGCGTGCGCGTGCGGCCCCAATAGCCGGCGAACCCCCTGGCGGTGCGCTCGGTGACCTCGAAGAAGAGCGGCTGCGCGTCCTCGCGCTTCGCCGTCCAGTCGGTGCGGTCGTGGGAGATGGGCACGTGCGCGGGGTCCATGAGGTTCTCCAGCAGGATGGAGTGGTCGTAGGGGAGCTCGTGCACCGTCGACAGGTCCGTGAACCCCGGCCGCGCGTACGGCTCGAACCACGGGAGCTTCCCTTCGTCAGGAGGGTTCGCGTCGGACATCCACACCCACACCACGCCCTGCGAATCGCGCACCTCGTAGTTGCGCGCGCACGCGCTGCGCGGGATCTTGGCGCCCTCCGGCAGCTGCACGTCGCAATTGATTCAGTGTTAGTGTGTGACATAAAGCATCCGATCGATCATCAACATGAGAGGAAAAGGCAGACCTGTGGTATCTTGACACAGTTTCCCTCGCCGTCAAACTGCCAGCCATGGTAGAGGCACTCGATCTTGCCGTCGACGATCTGGCCTTCCGACAACTTCGCTAGCCTGATGGGACACTTTTGATCAGTTCTTTTAGTTGCTAAAGAACTGAACTGCATCATGTATGCATCGATCGAGAGGGGTCGCGAGAGAAAGGCCTCACTCACCTGTGCGGGCAGCGGTCCTCGTGGCACCGCAGTACGCCGTCCGCGTCGCGGTAGAGCACGAGCTGGCGGTCGAACACGGTGAGCGGGAGCGCGGCGTCGTCGGGCACCTCCTTGGCCAGGTACAGCGGGTACCACTCCTCCCTCCAGTCGTACCGCGCCGCCGCCGCGGCCTCCTCCCCCTCCTTAGGGAGCAGGACGCCGTCCTCCTGCGCGCCGGTCTCTTCCACCACGGCTGCTTGGCACCTCCTCGTGTTCCTCCACCTCACGCCACGGGAGGAAACCCCTGCCGCCGCCGCCGGGTTCTTGAGGCGAAGTGGCGCCGCAGCGGAGGAGAGGCGGAAGAGGGGGAGCGAAGCGAGGGGCGCGGCCGCTGCTGCGGCGGGAGCGGGAGACGTCATCATGCTTGCTGGTCCCAGTCGAGCGTCGCTTGGTTGGCGGAGAGCGCTCGATCTCGCGGGGAGAGAGGATAGACAGCAGTGGCACTCGCGCGCACGGCTCCAGCTGGCGGCTAGTCCTCCTCCCGGTGCACGTGGCGTGTTTAACGAACCCTCCCGGCCCCGGAGTACTACTGAGATTTTTACTGTAGCACTGAGATTAAATGAGAATTTTCTGAGTTTTCCAGCTCACGTGCGAAAGAAGATTCGTGTACTTAGCAAAAAGCCAAATAAAAATAAGAAAAACTCAGCAGTTGCGTGATCCGAGTTCATTGGTTCCGACCCAATCACTGAAGTCAAAATAAGCTACTTTCGGCCCAGCCCGTAACGTCGCACCATGATTAGCACGGCCCAGCTTCCTCATCATTGCTCTAAGAAGAAAAGCACCATCACTCTACTCTCTACCACTGGGTGGCAATCATGACGCCATTGTTGCAGCACTAATCACGCTGCATCAATGACACGGATACGGATGTTCCCCATGATTTCCAGAGGTTGCAACTGTCTCAACGAGGAACTGGGCGGGTCCGTCGCTCTCCTCGCTGCTTCGTTTTCTTCCTTGACGTCTCCGGCCGGGGTTAGGTAGCCCAAGGAAGCAAGCAACAAACCCTAACCGCAGACTCTGCCGTTTACTCTTCGGCAAGCGCACTGTGCTCAACCACGCTCGCGGCGCGGTTGCCATGGATGGACAGACTCCAGCCCACTCGATCGCGTCGCTCTCCTTCGTCCGCGCGCGGCTCATCCCTGACTCCGTCTCCTCCAAACGCCAAACAAGTGAGCACGCCAAAGCCATGGATGCCACAACCGCGGCACCTCCAGCACCAGGGACGAAAACGTTCAAACCGAAGCCAACAAAGTCCCGTCACTTTTTATATCAGATCTTCTTCCACGATCGCAAAGCTGGGCGATCTGTTGAAATTTTCCGTGGCCGCGTGAAAGCGCTTTCACCGCAACTTTTGACAGCCTTTGCGTTGCTGCTGGATCGTTGGAGTGCGCAGGCCAGTCGTACGAGTACGACCTGTTTCGTCAAGTATGGGTCATGCTCGCACAGGTGGGCAGGGGCGGAATAGTACTCGCGTCGAGTCACACCGGTCAAGCGCGAAATGAAACGGCGCACGGATTTTTCGTCGCCGACGACGCACGCGGCTGCGGCCGAGCAGTCGTCCAGGCCCTGACAACCTCGCACGTTCCATCAGTAGCAGATGTTTGTCGTGCGTCCCGTCCACGGCCATCACAACCGTACTGCTGCTAGTCCCTGTGATCGCTGAGTGGAGCGCTGCCTGGTCCGTGCAACGCATTTTGAAACGAAGAGAGCCATTCTCCTGCCACGAGCAACACACAATGCCCGTGCAAGAAGAAGGTCCGCATCTCCAGCGCGCAGCGAGGCACAATTCCTCGGGTGCAGAAAATCACCCTCGTACAAATGTTTGCACTGGGTGGCTCCTAGTGGCGCCTGCCCAAGAGGACGACACGAGTAGCGGCAGGAAAGAAAACGGCCGGTTCCGAGCAGCACGGCTCGCACGGGCGAAATGTAGCGGCTTGTCCGGACCCGCTTCCCAATCCCCACCGCCTCTTCCTTCTCTGTCAGGAGATGTGAGCAGCAGACGATATCTTTTAACTTTCAACACGGCGGAGCGGCTCACCATTATTACCAAAAACTGACAAAAATCCAAGCTCAGAGTTGCGCGCAAATGTCCAACGGGCAATCACTGGTTGCGTTTGTCCTTCTGTGCGCGCCCCCGCTGCAGTTCATCATCATCAAAGTTCAGGTCCATTTGAATTTGGATTGCAAGAAGTTTGAGTTTGAATTCAGGCATGTTTGATGCCCCTAGCAGTAATGTTCCCACCGTTTTCACAGTTTGGAGGTACTGCCGGCAACAGTAAACTGCGGCTAACCCCCGTCCTTGTCTCTTTCCCCGGCACTTGGTATCGGGACTCGCAATGGATCAGTTTTTTACACAAAACCATGCCCCGCCCTAACAGTCTAAACAGGGCGGCAGCTTGGGCCGGAGCCCGACGCAACGCCGCGCCATTTTCAGCTCTGAACCATGCCCAAATTCCCACGAGTACGTACCTCCCAATCTCCCATTCCCACCCGCGCTTTCCCTTCCAGACAGCAAAACACCAAGGTGGTAAAACCCCGTGCGCCTTGGTCCGCACATACGTATACGTATGCAGACTGTTAACGAACACAGATCAAATACTCTCCGGATAGTAGTACAGTAATGCTCAGGTACTTTACACCATAACATCACTGCGAGCACAGTGTCACACTGTTATTAATGCGAGCGTTTGATTTCGGCACATGCGGTGCGGTGGTCGCTGTCAGGGAGGGAGAGCTCGTTGTGACCGCGGTCATCCGTCCTCGGTTCATTATTTCATTCGTAATCACCGATCAGGGAGGAAAGGAAGGGCATTCACAAATCTGACGCGACCAATGGGCGTTAACTAGGACGGCGTTTACGATGACAATTGATTGAAATCGAAGCGGGGCCCGGCGCTGGGCTGCGGCTCGAGCAGACGAGAGCGTTGCTCGCCCGGACCCACGGATCAGGTAGGCACACCATCGCTCGAGCTGGGGTCGTGGAGAGCGCTGCTGGTGCTGGTCACAGACTCTAGTCGCACACGCAGCGGTGACGCAGCAGAGAGAGCCGGTTCCGTTTTGATCCAACCAACACGACAGGGGCGCGCGGACAAGCGAGCGGAGCAAGGCAAGGTGGATTGGGGAGCGCGGAGCAAGCAAGCCGCGGCGGCGAGCGAGCGAGCGAGCGAGCGACGGTGCTCGAGGGGCGCGGAAACGGCTAACCGCTGCATCTCCCGTTTCCCCCGCGGCCTCGCCTCCTTCCTCTTGGAGCTTTGCTTCTGGACGCGCGCCTGGGACGGCCGCTCATCATGGCGAGCAAACGGAACGAACAAACCCCAGCAACGCATTTTGCTGTTGTACGCTGGTTCTGCTGCTGACGCGCACTAGCCACCGGCGCGGCAGCTGGGAGCACGGCGACGGCAACGAGCGGCCACCACCAACCAACCCGCACATGGTATCAAAGCGACGAGAGGGAGAGGACAGAGGTACTAGGAGAGACAGGTTGCCATTCCCTCTCGTTCTTTCATCCACATATATACACACAGGTTATTTGCTCTGTTATTCGTTTTCTGCCAATAAAATCGTTTCCATCCGTTCCATTCCATCCGTTCCAAACCGGGCAATAAAGCGCGAGAACGGCAAAAGGCGAAATGAAATTACACGAGAACAGAGAGTATGTAATGATGATGAATCGGAAACAAGGAATAAGAAAAAGCAAATCACAGCAAACCGAGAAGAAAAAGGGCAAAAAAAAAAATTGGAAAAGTGATTGAGCCTATTGTGCCAATATCTTACTACTACGACTCCACAAGCGGACAGCACGCCTCGGGACACGGAGAAATCAGCAGCTCCTCCCCCACACGCTCATCATCCCGTCATCTTCTTCTTCCTCGCCATCATCGCCGCCCTCCTCTTCCTGCTCTTGCAATGCCATTGCTACTAGCTTCACCGCATCGAGCACGGAAACACAGGCTGTTAACAGCGCAACCACCTTGAGGTACAGGATGCAAGAAAGGGAGAGCGAGACGGTGCAAGGTGGTTGTGGTGGCGGGAGCACCGGATGCTCTCAGCTTCTCTATATACTGTACACTGGCTTGATCCTCCGATCTCACTCTGAAGTGAACGGAAGGAACCCTCAGCTTTTTTGTTGGCTGCTTTGGCTGTGCGGCCTGGAAGCTCTCTCCCCTCCTCCCTTCTCCTTCCCCACCCTTTATGCTTTCCCCCTCCTTTGACGTGAGAGGAGATCCGCCTCCTCTCCGCCGCCTCCCCTTCACTCAGCTGGCCGGTGGTCCCACGGCACCAAATCTCCTTTTGGACGGCCTGGCTGCCCTCGCCTCCTCCGATGGCTCAGCAGCAGCTCCACCACCCTTTACTCTCTCCTCCATGCTCCTCCTTCCTCCTCCTGCAGCTGCAGCACAGTGAAAAAGGCAAGTGTAAGCAGACGGTAAAGCAAAATGCAGCAGTAGCTTTTGAACAGGGCAGAGGCGAGCACATGCACACAGGACACAGAGACGACGGTCACAAGCACAATAAACAAATCGACGCAGCAATGGACTGATGAAGTACTCCTACTGTACTGGCTAAATGCAAGTGCAACGCAGGCGCCCCTGGATACAAGGACGACGACGACGACGACATGTGCGAGACCCAACTTTAGACCACCAAAAGATCACACACACGCTACAAGCTGCTGCGACGCAACATGCAGGAGATGGACGAGACTGAGGCGAGAGGGGACGTCAAAGCTGCGATGAGGACACAGGTTTGAGTGAAGTTTCCCTCACCTTCCTCCTCCCTCCGCTGCAACTGCTGCTGAAAGTGCAATGCCTCCTTCTCTTCCCTCTCCCCAACTCCAAGGAGCCAAGAAGGAACAGAACAAGCCACGCCGGGGAAGGCGCTCTGTATTCGAGTTTTTGTTCTCTTCTCCCCCGCCCACCCAGGCACCCAACTCCGGCTTCGGCAGCGAGAGCTACGCCGGTTTTCTTTCAAGCGTCCAATCCACACGAATCGCCCGTCCGTCCCCTGACCCGACCTGAATCAAATAGGGCTTGCGCCTAGATCTCCGCCAACACGAGAGGCGTGGCGGGCGAGATTGACCGTCATGCCCCCGCACCCGTAGGCGCCCAGACAGGCTCTCTCCAGGGGCAGAACCGGACGCGAGCCGATCCGCGAGCATCGAAAGGCGCACTCCCCCGGATTTTACGTATCCACGGTGTGGGTGGAGCTCGAGCCCAGCAAAGCCCAGCCTGTCTCTCAGCCACCTCCTCATCAGACGGAGGGAGCTGCGTCCTGCGGCTTGCTGCAGTAGCCAGTGCCCCAGTATGCAGCAATCGTGCGAGGCGTGTAGTACAGAAGCGCGGCCTCGCTCTGTAGTTGCCCATGATAACTGTAAAATCTCATGTGTGAGTAAAAATTAGGTACTCTCTCTTCCTCTCAAAATAAGTGTTATTTTAAATTTTTAAACTTTTTTCTTTATTATTTATTTTATTTAAAAAGTTTTTTTAAAAATATTTATTTTATTGTGCACGGTTCATTATTAAAAGTAAAAGTTTTTTAAAAATATTTTATTTTATTGTGAATCTATTCATTATTAAAAGTATTTTAAGCTTAACTTATTTATTTCTGTATTTTAAAAAAAATTTAATAAAACGAATAGGAAAAAAATCAAAAGTACTGCACTAATAGCAGAACGTTTCATTCACAGCGGCAACTGCTGATGGTGTTTTATTTGACTCGAATACAGTGAGCACTGATGGGAGGAGTAACTTGGGGAGGGTGGTGTATGTGAAAAGGGTAGTGGGATGGGGACTTGGGTGTACTAGTACTCAGAACAGTGGAGTAGAGTAGTTGGAGACGTGCGTGAGGGCAGAGTAGAGCACAGAAGGGCGCCCATGTGCCTTCCCCAGGCGACCGCATCCCAACAGCCCAGGCGCGACCGCCACCAGATCGATGGGACCAGCTCGCTCCTCCGCACTCTACTCATCACTCGGCCACTGTTACAGGCACAGTCGCACACCCGAACGGAAATGAAAACCCAACAGTGTTGTAGCACGGCTCCTGCCCGTCGTTCGTTCGTGTGGAGCAGCCACAACTCCGTTGTTGGAGTGGATAGATCGGTCCCCGGCCGGGCATTGGACCTGACCTCATCTTCAAACAAACATCCCCAATTTTCGATAAGGCTGGCGAGCTAGGCTAACCCGGCCAGATGGTCGTGATCATCGATTGTAAAGTACAACAAACGCTTCCAAACTTGCGTCTCTCGTCCCGGTGGGATTGTTTGGCGGCTCATGCACTGCACGCGCGCTGCGAGCTGATAGACGCGACCAAAATCACGTGACGAGCCTTAACCCGCGCGCCCCTCCGCCATGTGAGACAGCAAGTTGCCACCGCGCACACGTACGAGTGAAGGAACGGCGGGTTTGTTGGTTGCCGGCCGGCTCGCGAACGAACGAGCGAATCAAGCCGTCCTCTCTCGCGGCGCTGCGCTCCGTTCCGGCCTCGGCGCCGTGGAAGGGAGGAGGCAGGCGCTGCTCGTGGGCGAACAGTGCCCTAACTATCGCGCGATCGGCGCGCCTGAGTTCTTCGCGAGGGCGACAGAGGCGAGAGCTGATGGAGACGCAACATGGGAGGCGTTCCGTGTCGATATTTGGGCACGTTGGAGTGGAGTGCTGGATTGGATTGGATACGATGCTACGAATACGACGGGCTACTGAACCGCTGCGCTTTGGATTTGCGCTGCGTCGCTCGCTTTCCGCATTAAAAACTGGCTGACTCCCCGGTGGCGAGTGACTGGACGCAGGACCAGGGCGTAGTCCGCGTGCTGTTTCACCAGCGACAGATGAGTGAAAAAACTTGTGGGTTCTCGTCTGGCGGTGTTGGTGTGGGAGCAACTTCTTCGTCGGAAGCGATTCTAGTGCGTCACCGTCGGCTCTCTGATAGTAGTGCGCCTTGGCTTCTAAACAGGGGCGGAAATTTAACCAAAAAATGATGCATAGGTGCATCCGCTTTCATTCGGTGCTTCAACTATTTGTCCCTGAGAAACGAGTTGATATCATTTATTACCAATCTCTCGAGCACCCGTCGTTCACTATGAAGACAAAATAAAACCTGTCACCGGTGCTCTACGTGAACGAAGTGACAGATGAAGCACCCTCTGCGTTGTGGCTGGTCTTAGATTACTCGGACTGTCGCAGGCGCACCGTAAGTAGGAGTAACAAGGAACAAGTGGACTAGTCCTAGCAGTACTTGCGATAGCGAGCATTTGACAAAGGATGCCGAAATACCGGCCTCTGATGCATTTCCTGATGACGATCTTCGTGAGCACTGTCCAAAGCTACGAACTCCCACGCAAAAAAAAGCACTGCCCAACGGCTTGCTGCTCCGGGTGGTCCGGCCCCGGACCTGCCTGGGGCGCCTGCCGCCCAGCACTGCGACTCAGACTTGCGCCCATGCCCTCTGCAGCAGTTCGCAAGCCCCCGTTGCACAAGCCACTGCGGGCTGCGGCACGGCACCACCACTGTGCCCCTGACAACACAACACGGCGCGCGGCAGCGCCTCCGGAGGAGCGGCGCGGCGAGGCCGGCCGGCCGGCCAATGCGGACTGTGCGGTCCCGTCCGGCAAAGGCAGCCAGTAGAGGAATTGAGAACGGGATGGCGTCATGGCGACGCGCTGCAGCGTAGGTACTAGGTAGACGCTTGCTTGCGTGCTTGAGGGGCTGGGCTGGAGTAGGGATGAAAATAGTACTGTAAATTTTCGTCTCGTCCGGGTTTTGAAACTTTTTTCGATTGATTTTGACTTGACTAAAATTTAGAGGAGACGAGAATAAAAATGGATTCAGAGTTATTAAGGACGGAAATGAGATGAGCGTTTTTCTGACCATTTTCAAATTTACTTTTTTTAGTCGGTAATTTTTCATATTTTTTCATTTTACTACACTTGAAACAGAATTAAAATCTAAAATAAAAAAATTTTATCAGTCAAACTCATCCTAAACATGTATTTATGAAGTTTTGAACCCTAATCACATCAGTTAGATAAACAACACTCTATATGGTGATAGTCAAATACCAAGTAATTATTTAATTATACAACTCAATGTTATTATTTTTTTATTTGAATTATTATTATTTTTTGTTCGTTATCGATATTTTTCTGTTTCGATATATCTGTTTTGGTATTTCTTACTATTCCGATGTCGTTCTCGATTTTCTCATTTCGTCTAACTAATTAAATATAAAAAATGAGATAGGTCATTTTTCCCAAAAACGTTCGTTTTCATCCCTAGCCTGGAGTCCGGGACTAGACAAGTGAACGGCCGGGTCTTTTCCCTCAGTTACGGCGCGGCGCACCTGCTCCGGTCCGGTCACCAGGCTCTCGGTTTTGGCCGGGCGCGGGGAGGACGACCGGTCCACGGCTGCGTGCTGCATGGGGCATGGTCGTCGGCCCGTCGCATGCGCAGCGGTACGCGAGCCCGTCGCAGCAGCGGCACGGAGCCTTGCCGGGGCTGTTCCCGCCGCAGCGCTTGGACCTGCCTACAGCTCGATCTGTGCATGGTTGTTCGACGTTCGCCGTTCGCGCAGGCGATGGATGCCGACTTGGCCTGCCGTCGACCCACCTGGACCTCTCACTCAGATCTCTCTGTCTCTCCGCCTTTTTTCGATCCTTTGCCATACAACGCATGCAGCGAGTAGCTTTACGTTGCAAAAATGCTCCATGCGGCCATTCATTTTGATCGATCGCGATGGACCGTTGATCCACGCAGCACGGTGGTGCCGGAACAGAAAGCGGATTCACGTGGCACACCGAAGCAACCGTACGTCTGCGATCACCCTCCACGCGACTGCTACCGGTCTGCTGTGAGATGTACGTGTTCGTGGACCAGCAGCAGGCTTCACAGTGCATGGTGCTTAATCCTTTTTTTTTTTTTTTGCAAGAGTGATTGCAAGGCCGCAGATCCCCTTGTAACCTGGAGAGATCGGCGGCAAACAAATGACTTTTCAACAACCTGCTCTCCCCCGTACGGGAGTGTTATCTGGAGTCTGATGCGTGCAAACGTCACGTACGGTGTAGAGTAGTACGGGGGGTCGATCTCGCCTCTCCCAATTATTGCACGCCTCGAGCCGGACCACCTCTGCACGGCAGCATGCAAGCGGTGTGCATCTCCAGACTCCCAGTGCGTGGCTCGAGGAGCGTCCATGGCTGTGCGTGCTTGCGGTGGGGGCTCCAGCGCTCTGATTTCAAAATAATCGCCCATGAATGGAGATTGATTAGAGAAATCGCACTGCTGATCACCGCATCCTATTGGCGGATTGATGTGGGCGCACATGATGCGTGCTTTTTAATCGAATCGTCTCGGCAAGCTCATCTTATTGTCATTTAAAAAAAATATGTTACTAGCACGTACTCCAGTGTACTGTAGTACTCTCTCCGTCTCTTTTTATAAATCTTTTCATACCTGTATGAAAAATAAGAAAAGTAAAAAAAAATGAAATGTTTTAAAAACGGGAAAAAAAAAGATAGTGTGGAGATGTTCTGTGAAGAGAAAAAGTTGTGTTGAGAAGTTGAGAATGACTTATAATTTAAAAAATTTTGAAAAGTATTTGGGACGGAGGGAGGAGAAATTATTTATAAGTAGTAATCAGTTTAACTCTTTAGAAAAAAAAAGAACAGTAATTTTTTCACATTCCAACACAGGCCTAAACTTGTTAGAGATCAGATCATCTTGGCCCAAGCTACGATGGGCCGAAACCAAGGCCTGATCGACTCGGCCCCGCTTAGTACCTGACGGCTGACGCGACCCCAGCGTGCTCTTCCTTGCCGCAACGCACCTGTGACCTGACCCGACCGGTTCGATTCCGAGACCCTCGCCCTCATCGTCTCCGTGGTCCTCCTCCCGGCATCTACTATCCCGGATTGGCGTGGAGTAGAGGTTCATCTGGGCTTCGGATCGGTTTCCTTGGTTGGGGAGGAACCCTACCTTGCTTGGACGGCGGACTGCTCGTCTCGTCCATCCATCCACGCTACGTCCGCCCCCCTAGCTGCCAACTGTACTACCGATTAACCCGGGGATTCGCCGGAGAACAACAGGGAGGAGCTGCCGCGCCAGCGTAATAATCGGATTTTGTACTGCCCCGGCGATGGCTAGCGGCTCCTCGTCTTCACAGATAATCTGCGCCTCCTTCAATCAGGACAACAGGTAACGCGCGGGACGGAAGCGGCGGACGTTGTGTTTTGTGATTGGTTATGGCGGCGGCGATGATGGGTCCTGACTCCGGTTGCTGGGATTGTTTCAGCTTGTTCTCGATCGGGACGAGGGAAGGGTTCATGATTTTCGATGCCCGTAATGGAAGGCTATGCTATAAAAAGAGTGAGAGTTTCTTCAGATACTCTGAATTTTTCTCCCGTTCGTGCTTATCGGATTCGGGCAATTGTCCGGTAGTAGTTCAGCAAGCGAATTGGGCAGATTAGAGTTACATGGCGCAGAATTTCAAAAGCAATGTCTTACTTTGTAGCCTAACAACAAGCAAATAAAGTAACATGCTATAATCTGTTTCTGAAAACACATTAACTATAATAAGAAGCTGAGCCGTTTTTACTTATGACACCGTATGTTTGTAGATCTTGGGGGATTCAACATTGTTGAAATGCTTTTCAGCACAAGCCTTCTTGCTATTGTTGGAACCGGTGAACAGGTACCTCAGGCATTTTCCCTTCTCGTTTTAATTTTTTTACTATAGATACTCCCCTATGGATTTCATTTTTTTACTGCCAGTCCAAATCGTCCCTTTTGCAGCCTGCAATGTCTCCTCGGCGCCTCTGTCTATTCAATACCAAAACAGGAGCCTCACGGAAAGAATTGAACTTCAGGACATCAATTTTGGCTGTTCGATTAAGTAGGAAGAGGTAAGCTGAAAATGTTATCATTCTAGAAGCAACCTGGTAGCAATGTTTCTTGTACTAACACATCAGCCTCTATAACAGCTGTTGAATTTATGTCTTTGATCATGTTTCATCTCAACCCTAAACCTTGAGGATGACTATGTTAGCGAACGTTTTTCCATTAAAAGATATTATGATGACCAACCAACTGTACCATTTGCATATTCAGGATTAACTGCATCGCTCACAAAGGGAAAAAATGACTGCTGATGTTGTTTTTTTCCTGACAAGTTAGAGGAAGAAGTCCACCTCTAGTTTGCATGAACGATAGTATTGGTAATGACCATGTTATATTTTTTCCGTTTTGTGATCTGCGAAGTTGTCTTATTTTGACCCATTCTGATTAATCATTCAAGCCTGGTTATGAAAATAAACTAGAGGATTGATTCCATTTGTAAGTTTGTAGGGTAATATAACCGTGTTTTATTAATTAGACACATTCCAGCGAAGTCCCCATTTTTCACTGCCTCTTTAGAATGAATGGTTGTCATATTATGTGCAGGCTTGTTGTTGTATTGCAGGATAAGACTTTTATTTATGATCTAAATACCACTACCATTTTGGAAGAAATTGAAACAGTACCCAATACAAAAGGTAAGGTTCCTACTTCTGTTCATCTGCCAAATATTTTAGACTACACCTCAAGTTGGATATTGGAAAAATCATTTAAGTACTATTGATTCTTTTTATGTCACATTTGCTGCTATTATATGTTTCCAAATCAGGTCTTTGTGCATTTGCTCCTAATTCAGAAGCATGTTATTTGGCTATCCCAGCAAGCACATCCAAAGGATCTGCTTTAGTGTTTAGAGCATCAGAACCTGAACTAATATGCCAGGTACTTTAAATTTTACACTTGTTTTTTGCCCCTTTCTTCTCCCCTTCTTTTTTTCACTTTTTTTCTTCTTTTTGTAATGGGCCGACAGATAGACGCGCATCAGTCTCCATTAGCAGCAATGGCCTTCTCTTCAAAAGGAATGTACCTTGCAACAGCTTCTGAAAAGGGTACTATTGTTAGAGTACATCTTGTTGCACATGGCGCTAAGGTAAAGTCAACATCGTAAATCCTTCTCCTTCGAAATCTTAGTCATTAACCTAATCTGCTTTTAATTTGTTATACTTCAACAGTCACATAGTTTCCGGCGTGGAACATACCCATCAACAATATATTCACTGTCATTTAGTCCATCTAATGATCTACCAGATGTTCTTGCTGCCACAAGTTCATCAGGCTCTTTGCATATGTTTTTCCTTGGTGCTGCAAGAAATGGAAGGTTGTGTTTCTTGTTCTGCTAGATGCAGTTCTGAATCATTAGTTACAAACATAATTTGATGTAACGATATCTACTTTTTCAGGAGCCAATCAAACAAGTTGCTCAGTTCAGTGATTCCTGGATCAGTAACTGATGCTTTCGACCCAGCTAATCACCATGTTATTCACAATGTTGTCCCTGCAGAAGTCAAGAGGTTGATACAAGCTCTTCTATGTCTGCCACCCTTTTTATGAACTTCGTTCTTGAGTTGCTAAATTTATTTTTCAAATGCAGCTGTCTGGCAATACATAATGTAGAAAATCTACAAAATTCTTCAAAACTCCCTGCGTTGAGGTAAGGACTGCAAAATATGGGTGTTGCTTTTTCAATACTGATCCAGTATTCATATCTGCCATGCTAGTTCTTTTAATGTTGGCCCCAAGGTTTTCGAATCACAATTAATTCTGAACAAAACACTCTGAAATTCATCTTTCTGAATTATCTTCATCCATGAGGTTTTCCTTTTTTATTGCTGTTGAATGTTACCGACTAGCACATACTCCTTTAAAAACTATCCCTGTAATTTTGCAGGACTACGATTTTCATTGTAACACATGATGGATATTTTCGGGAATATGTGATCTGCACAACCAGGTCGAATGAATCTTCATGGACTTTGGAGCGTGAATTCAACCTACTAGATAATGGTTCCAGTAGTTTCAAACAGAGCGAGCATCAAATGGACTGACTTTGAAGTTACGATTGCAATCTTACATTCTTACTGACGCGGGTTGGGATCTGTACGTTGATTTGTATATACACTAACAAGCTTTTTGACCTCATTTACCTTGCATCAACTAACAGAAATTGTTTATAGGCATAAAATATTGTATGCAAGCTGAATGTGTGATGCAGTACATAATAATATTAATAGGCTCTTGAAAATTTTTGTCGGCCCTTATATTTTAGAGAAACTTGCGAGCTTTTAACGAGAACACTGGGGGCGTCTGATGTTCGTCCCTCGCAGCGATGAATTACTCACTTTGATTTTAGTTGATGGCACCAGGAAAAACATTAAATAAATAGAAAATAAATTTTCAAATACCTGCAACATTTACATTTTTCTCACCCGCTAAACAGCGCCATACTATCCACGGTGCAGCAGCAATTGAATTGTGGTACTAATGCTAACATAGTTTACTTCTAATATCATGGATTTAACGAAATTTGATCATCAAATGCAAATATTTTGGTTGGGCTTTGGCCAACCGTAGTTTTCCTTTGAAAAAAATGCTACTCCTACGTTGTTTCTATTCCCCCTCATTCCGTTCATCCGTGTGCCAAATCAGCAGCTTGAAAACAGACCAGACCAAGTCATTTGCTATGATCATGCGTTCTCAGAGCTCCCAATTCAGCTCGCACCTCAGATCTGTAACAAGCATTTAAACATTAACTTGAGAAATAGAAATTGGTGGAAAGCAGTACTTTGGATATTTGGGTTCAGTCTTCACCACACCTGCGCTGCCTTTGCTTTAAGCCGCTGGACCTCATCCTGTGTACATAACAACCTGTACCGCGCTCCAAACTCTCAGGGCCAGAATCTCTGGATTTATGCATCTTATACATACAACCAGATTAAAGATGATTACCGCCATTGTAGCTCCAGGACCTCATTGACCAGCTCCTTCTCCCTTTCATGTGCCGCTTCCAACTGAAATACTGCGAGGTTATACTCTATCTTACCAAATACTAACCACTCTAAACGAGGAGACGAACTTGCAGTGTTAAGAGTAAATTATCACTCATTCTCCAGGCATCAATTTTTTGCAATTTTAAGTGCCAGTACTTGCTATGTTAGCAAGGGGTGGTCATTAGTCACTTGAAGTCAGCTGCAAGAGCCCGCTCCAAAGTTCACCATAGGTGGATTAGTACTCTACAATTTCGGAATATTTACTCTGTTCAGTGCTGCGAGCAGAACTAACAAACCTTTTTCTAAAACTCTTGAAGACTTACAGTGCTTGTGATATATTGCTGATTTGAAATTTGATTACTACGTTTTTATAATACACAGATCAATTACAGTTTAATAGGAATATTAACTCACCATGGATCTGTCAACTGATACTGCAGATGATGGAGATATTGAGCGACTTGCGGAAGGGATGTACGCTGAAGCCACGTCAGAGCCACTGAACAGCTTCATCGCGTTAAGTATTTGATCCTGTAAGAGTGGACAAAAGTCACAAGTACAGATTCAAAATTTCCACTTGAGCTGTTTTATGGGTATGTTGGGTTTACCCTCTGAAGCATATTTGTCTGAAGGACATTATATAACTGCACGTAAAGGGAGCCACCAATAATGCTTGATGCCGCTTCTGCTGAAGATGGTATGCTCAATGGCGGAAGGTGAGAGATTGTCTGCTGAAGATGGTATGCTTAAATAGAAATATGCAATAGTGAAAAGGGGACAAAGAATTCAGATATACTCCCTCGGTTCTTTATTTGATGTCGCCGTTGACTTTTAAATTCAACTTTGACTATTCATCTTATTTAAAAAATTTGCTCGAAAGTTGTGATTCAAATAACTCTGATGATAAATCAAATTATATCAAAATATATGAAATTTATCAATTTTTTTGAATAAAACAAATGGTCACAATTGAATTTAAAAGTCAACAACGACATCAATTAAAGAACGGAGGGAGTACATTTTACTAGATATCTGTCTCATACCGCATGAATGCTCAACTGACAAAAAGAAAAAGAGAAAAAGAAACTTTATCTCCTGTTTTTATATTATATAAATGCAGCAGTAGAAACTATAACCTGCATACTGTGACACTTTTGAAGACCCGGGGGCCGACTCTGCAATAAAAAATAATATCAGCCTTATTTAACTGAATCCGCAGTGTACTAACTGTTGCCCAGTACCTTATCCAACTCAACATGCCCAGGAGTGACTTTAAATCGACCTCTTTGCTGTATAAGTGGAGGTCTCGCTCTATCATCATGGTCCTCCACACTTGGAACTTCGTTCAAATGAAGCACATCAAAGTAAGCCATAAGCAAAATCAAGGTTCTTATACTTTTTTTGATGGTTATAACATCTAGTAGAAGCTTAGTTTCTAAATCCTGAAATAAAGGTGCTTGGGCGCAAGTGCTATTACCTGCTGACTTAGGTGCCTTAGTAACAGCTCCAGGAGAAATTTCACCTGAGATATGCAACATCACTCCATTGCCCTTGTCACGATTATGGGTATTACTTTGATGTTTAAGGCTGAAATAATTTGTTTTTAAAGTCAGAACTTCCTCCACTAAATAGAAAGAGACATGTTTCTCTTAGAACTATTCTAGCTTAGGCTCTCAGAATGGGTAGAAGTCTTTGGTCCATATAGAGCAGGCATTGAGTGGATGAAACTGGTTCTCCACCAAAATAGAACGAAAAAGAAACGGAACAGGTTTGACCATGCTAGTACTAGAAACAAAAAAGTTATTCAGACGCGGCATGATTTCTGGTCTGTACAGGAGAACCGACCTCTCTTTGGATGAAGCGATTCCATCTGACGAGCAAGAGCTAAAAGAAATATTCCTTTCATAGGATTTGCTATTTGGAATTTTGTCAGAATCTTTCTCTTGCGACACCAACTCACAGTTTTCCATAGAGAAATCCTTCCTGACAACACTATTGCCGGGCATCTCGTTTGCAGTACCGCGCATGGAAGCATTCCTGGAAATATAACAAAACAAAAGTGAAATACACTTTGTTGAATGGATGGCTAGACCATTATGAACAGAATAAATATTTAAGTTGACACTTCCATGAATCAAGTACTCCGACATCAAGACTTCGTCAGTTGTCACTACACGAGCTATGTGGCTTGAGAGAAAAATAAATTATAGGCCAATTCTGCTGTCGTACCTTGATAAACAAACAGGCTGCTCCAGAGATGAAATAGTTGAATTATCATTGACCGTCACATCAATTTCCTACTAACTTTGCTTGATATTAGATGTGAGCCAAGGAGTTATGATGGATTATTATTATTATAATACTAGTTTCTTCAGGAATATAAACTTACGGTGTCTATATCGTACTTCATTGTGAAATCTGTTGACAAATGAGGTCCTTCTGGTGCTTGCTCCTGCAAGCTATCCATGTCATAGAATGATAATGCATCTGCATCTTTCCCAGAGACGCTGTCATTACACTCTGTAACCTGACAAAGGCCAAATGCGAGACATTATTGTGGTCTAAAATCAATGAATAAATCAGTGGACTGCTAGATGCTTACAAGTGAAACTTTGGATTTAAGGTCGTCTATGTCAAAGTTCCAGCTGCTAATACCCCTTTTGTATTCATCCTAGCAAAACAAACAGAAGTAGTATTAATGAATGGATAATGATAAAAAATAACGAAACAATATCAGGGGGCATATATTTTCCAAAAACAAAAGGAAAAATAACATTCAGAAAAAAGGGTAAGGATATGTTCGTTCCACGATACTATTTTTTCCAGGAATTTATAATATTAAGAACACGCACCTG
The DNA here is from genome assembly GCA_001602295.1 of Zoysia matrella. Classification (NCBI taxonomy): domain Eukaryota; kingdom Viridiplantae; phylum Streptophyta; class Magnoliopsida; order Poales; family Poaceae; genus Zoysia; species Zoysia matrella. Next base: position 78,584 of record BCLG01001316.1, on the reverse strand, counting down.
CGAGATTTCTTCTTTCTTTCCATCAGACATTTTCTTTTGAGCTAGTAAATCTTCATCCTTCTCCTGCATTGTAGTGAAGCTTTTGCCTTAACTTCACGAATAACATTAAATGGACAAAAAGTAACTAGCACCAGTTAAATAAATGTACCTTTAAAGCTTGATATCTGGCACCAAGGCCAGGCAATCCCTCCAAAAGCTTTCGAGAAAAGAAATCACTGGAACGAGCTTGTTTGAAAAAAGGTTGCTTCAACAATTTTGTTGCCGAAGGTCTTTTGGAAGGGTCTTTTACCAAACACGTGGCAACCATTTGCTTGAAGCTCTATTAACAATTCAATACTTACAAATGCGAAGGATAAATCAACATAGAGAATACAGAGGTCATTCAGAATATTTTTACCCTTGAGAATTTCTTATCGCTCTCAAGGTCGAGGCCAGGAGGAGCATTCTGAAGTGTCATAAGCAAGACCTGAGAAAGTAAACGAATCATATTAAAACGTTAGGTCAAACCTACAATTTTCTGGTATGTAGCACACACCTTCATGGGAGGGTACTTTGAAAAAGGAGCGTGACCATGCGCAAGTTCAAGTGCAGTAATTCCAAAAGACCATATGTCTGCTCTGTAATATGATGAAGTAAGAAATCGCTATTGTAGTTAATAGAAAGAGCGAAAATTAGTACGCTACTTGAAATCATATCCATGTAGCTGCTCCATAACCTCCGGTGCCATCCTAACAATAAAGGGGTCCTGTTAAATATGTCCAGATACAAACGGAATAGCAGAAAGGAACTGATAGTAATTTGAGATTCAGTACCAGCAAGGAGTTCCCACAAAAGTATTCCGGGCCCTTTGCCTGTCACCAGAGTCAAAAAGACAAGCAGAAACGCCGAAGTCTCCAAGTTTAATTCCACCCCGAGAATCGACAAGTATATTTCCTGCCTGATACCAAAAAGGAAGAGAAAAGAACAACATAATTATGCTAAGATAATTAAACAGGAAATTTCAATATTTTTGTAAAGCAATATAGGAAACAGCAAAGGGGGAGCAGAAAATTATCTAGATTCTAGACTGCAGATATACATAACCAAAGTTGGTTAGAACTGTGCATTCACCTTCACATCGCGATGTATATGACCCTGATGATGAAGATATTCTAAACCTTTCAGGACTTCACGAAGCACCGTGGCAATGATGGCTTCCTCGAAACCATCAGGATAGACTGATTTCATTATGTGAAGACACGACCCTCCAGCCATGTACGGCATAACTACCCATAGCGTTTGGTCCTTTGCGAACGAACAATGTGCCTTGACAACATTGGGATGGTCTATAAGAATCATAGTATGCGCTTCACGCATGATGTTGTTCTGCATTGAACATCGGCGTTAGTCAACCCAAAATTCAAAGTGCAGCAATCCATAAAAAATGTGCGGACGAAAATGTAGCGAGTTGAAACATAAAATCTGTGGTTGACAGATATCTGGTATCCGACAACATCAGGATTCAGAGTCGGTACGATTCTGAACTGTAATATACGCTGATTATTTTCTTCAGAATAACATATTCGGCTAAGTAACTCTTTGAAACAGCGCAGAGCACCGCCAATCCAAAGAGGCCCAGAATGCAGTCTCAACATGTAAACTCGAACGATTTTGCGCATGCATCCGCAGTTCACCTAGCACACGCGCAAATGAGCAGTTGAGCACTCCCAAATCGAGACCACGCACATTCGGCATTTCGGGTACACGCAGCATTATCACCCACCAGACGTGGCACAACCGATCCAACAGGCGCGGCAGATCGATTGATGGGTACGGGTCGCGAGTGCGTATTACCAGGTCGCTGTTGGTGCGCTCGAAGTCGAGCACCTTGACGGCGACGATCTCATCGAGCGGCTTGCAGAGCGCGCGGTACACGATAGCGCTGACGCCCTGGCCGATCTCCTCGTACAGCTCGTAGTCCTCCGATCGGATGGGGTACTTGCGCTTGTCCGCTCCACCGCCGCCCGCCGCCTTCTCCCCTGTCCCTGCCATCCTTCGTCTCCCGACTCCCGAAACCGCGCCGCCGACGCTTCAGAGAAGGGAAGGGAGGTTCGCCGATCTCCCGAAACCCTAGCAGGTCCGCACCTCAATCGTCGCGCGAGAGGAGCGGATGTGATTGGTGGCGGATTGGCGTGGCGACTGGCGAGAAGCGAGGAGGAGGAGCGAGACGTGCGAAGGGTCGCGCGTTGCGGAATGAAACGCGGGAAGCGGGAGGGGAAAATGTCTGCAGGAATAGCACGCCACTTGTGGGGAAGAGGGCACGGGCCGGGATCCAGTTCCTGAGGTTAAGTGGGCTGGCCCAACTGTCAGCCATAGAGTTCCACTCTGGGCCTGTTCGATGCTTGTTTATTAGCTGCGGCAGCTGATTTAGCACAATAAAATAGTGAGAAGGAAAAGTAGCGGCAGCTATCAAACCAGCTGCAAAACAGGCCCTCTAACTTGGATCCACATTTGTACTATTGCGGCTGTACGTGGATGTGCCCCCCCCCCCCCCCCCCTCTTTTCTCGCTCCAACAAGCTGGTTTTACAATTATGTTTTATATAAACACACGGAAAATTGTTCTGGTGTAGCGAAAGTATATTGTGGAGTGGATGACTATTCTATGCGGTTAATATTGTGTATTAACAAACATGTAAATTCGAATCCATATGTCAGTAATTGTTATTTGCTGCAGAGTATATCATCCTTTACCATGACACTTGTCAAAGAATAGAAGATGCTGAATGAGTATTGAGTCGCATTCAAATGGTACAAACCCACGGCATCTACATATAGACTATACTCGTATTCATAAAGTAGTTTAGGAGAATTCGATGGCTAAGGAGGTAACCTTGGCTGCGCGTGTGGATTTTTCAAAGCTGTGCATACCAGTACTACAACTCAATTGATATCACAGGCAAATAATCCTAGCATTAATTTTAAGACCACGAAATAGTCCGCTGTAGTCTAGCTGGTTAATTCGGACATCTGATCGTCATAAAAGTTTATCAACTTTCGTCAACTTTTTTATCACTGCTGTGCAAAACCGTAGTCATGAACATCTTTCCCTACCCTCCCGACGAACGTAAATTTCCCATCGAGCAGCTGAGACTGAACTGGCACAGATCGCACTCACGTCTCGAGTCATGAAGTCCACGCTTCCAGGGACGCGCTTAATTAAGGTTTCCAGAACATGACTCGCTGATGGTTAGGAGAGCAACAAATTAAAGCCCGTAGGTCTTAGCTGTAAAGGCCGCCCCAAACCCAAGTAACAGGGAGTGTTATGAATATGGCTACAGTGACACGTGCGTCGTCACCGATTCGTTGCAAGCATTTTGCTGAACTGGCCTTGGCGAAATATTCCAATACTTAAACCAAATGGTGTAGACAAGTAGACCTGGCTAGTTGGGTCGGGCTAAACGGGTCAGCACAAGGCCCAGCTGTTTTGACTCCACATGGGCAGAAGCCCGTCAGAGCTGTGCTTGGGCCTGGTCATAGGCCCGGCACATGCATCGCCCGTTTAAGCTAGCCCAGTTAGGGCTGTTATCGAGCCCCTATGGCTCGGTCTGGTCCGCTCGATCTATTTATTATTTTTTGAAACTTTATATTAAAAATATATGTAATTTCATGAAAAAATTAATATTTATTTTTTAATCCGAGCTGGCTTTATTCGACACGGTCCGACGCACCGGCCCAGCTAGTGAAAAATCATTCGAGCTGTGCTTAGGCCTAGCTAGTCGGCCTGCAGGTCGGCACGACACGACCCAATCAACTTAGCTGGGCCATGCCGAGCCGCCTCACAATCAGCTTGAACTTGACCGGGCCCGTGCCGACCCGGCCTGCCCGTTGGCCAGGTATAGACAAGACTTTGGACCAAATAGAGTTATCAGAGTAATGCCAAAGTCGAGTAGGCCGTCTCTACCACACTGCAACTGTGCTCTGCTTTGCGGCGTGGGGAAAAATAACTGATGCCCACCGCCCACCGGACCGCCGGCGCCGATCAACCATCATGCCACGCAACGAATTAGATCACGACGGATATTGAAAGAAATATCCCGCTGCTCGATACAGTATGCAAGCACGTCTGACCATGACCAAACTGCAAATGTACTAGGAATCTAAGTACAGAGAAAATGCAGGGTCCTAAGACAATCTAGGCTCCATTTGAATTTCACTGGATTTTGAGAATCTGAATAAAAATAACTTCACATGTATTCAAACAGATGAGTTTTTAAAGAATTATAGAATCCTATAAAATTTCATAAGTTCAATTTAAAATTCTACTCCCACCGTTCCAATACAAGTGTCGTCGTTTTCAAGTTTGAAAATTGTTCCAAAACAAGTGTCGTTCTGCGGCTTCTGTCTCCGTCGTACAAACATTCACTCCTCTCTCTCAGTGACATTCGGCCTCCTTCAAGCCGAGCTCTGTTCACCGCCCCGCCCCTGCCAGCCTGCAGATGAGAGCCCCTCCGACGAGACCCCCCCCCCCCCCCCCCCCCCCCCCCCCCCCCCCCCCCCCCCCCCCCCCCCCCCCCCCCCCCCCCCCCCCCCCCCCCCCCCCCCCCCCCCCCCCCCCCCCCGGCAAGCTGGCGAGCTCCGGACAACCCCTGCCCGCCCCTCCCCCTCGAGGCGACAAGCTCCGCCTTCCCCAGCCTTTCCCCGTCCCGTGGTGAACTCCGCCCCCACCCTCGTGGTGAGGCCGCGGCCCCAGCAGCGAAAGTAGCAGCAACGCCCGAAGCAGCGGTGGCAAGGATGACGGGATGCAGAGCTCTGGCCGTCCCTCGCCAGCCGCATGAGCAGATCCGCCTCGGCGACCACGCGAAGCTCAGGCCGGTCCGGTATGGCCGCCCCTCCTTGTCCTGATGTGAGCCGTCGGTGACCTCAAGAAGAGCTCTGGCCCCTGTGAGACAGGCCCCACCAGCCAGCCAGCTATTAAGCTCTCACCTCGGCGCATGGAGCTCCCCACCGCAAGAGCCTCGTCCCGGCGAGATCCAGACAAAGAAGCGACTCCGCGGCGATGACGCCGGCCATGGCGGCCTCAACGGTGAAGGAGAGCTGCGGCATGGTGGCCGTGATGTGGTGGCCCGACGACGAACTCGATCTGCAGGTGTGAGCGACGGAGGTGCGACGGCTCGGAGACGAACTCAGATGCGGCGGGACTGACAGTGACCGACAAGCAGTGAGTTCCACCGACTCCCTCCCATCCCAGCGAGCTCTGCCCTTCTCCCGGCGAGTTCTGCCTCTATCCTCCCCTTGCGGCGGCGCAGCGGCTGGTGGAGGGGCGGCGTGGCGTGGCAGCTCGGTCCGGTGCTTGCAACTGTGCAGAGAGCGACGGTGCAATGGTAGAGGCAATAGGGACTTTTTTTTGTTGCTCTTTGGTTTCTTCCCTCCGTCTCAAAACTACACATGAATTAGGACGGAGTGAGTATATCATAATACATAGTAATATATCTGAAATGATAAAATCTCGTAATTCAAATAGCTAAGATTTTGAATTTATAGATTCCGAACTCAAAAATTCAAAAATGCATATAAAATCTTGTAATTCAAACAGGTGAAATTCTAAATTTTTATAATCTGAATTTTAAAATCCAAAAATCTATAATCTGCATTTTAAGATTCAAACGCTACCCTAATCGCATTTGAGTTGAACGTTTATCAGATCCACGGCGTCGACCACGGGCCGCCGACGTCGCCAGATCGCGCAGATCCAATCTGCCGTTCCAACCTTGAGATCCTCGCGGATGGACACGCTCGCCCCTTTCTGGGTCATCGTGACTCCGATGCGAGGCGGCCACCGCCCAGCTGTGGGCTCTCGACTCGGGCACCGAAGCCCCAAAACAAATGCATGGGACTTTGGGAGCCAGAGTACGGACCGAATGAAGGCCACGAGGCTCTGTTTCGAGATCCGAGACGCGCATACTGCCGGGCTAGACGTCGCGACCGATTCGTTACACATTTTTACTATCTGGCGCTCGGCAGATCAAGGTTGACCTATTGTTTTGTTAGAGGAAGATCAAGTTGACTTATGGCGCCAGTGCACATGAGACCAATATAATTTCAAGGCGGAAACCAAACAGATTTTGTCAATTTCAGCGGAATCTAATGTACCGGATCTTCAAATGGTCTTTCGATCGCAAGGATATTTAACAAATGTCATTGGTCTCATGTTCAACCTGGCGCCAGTGAACATGACTTATCAACGTGGTCCAAATAAACAACGCCGCAAAACACCATTCCGAGGCCGTAAAGAAATGCAACTTCTTCCGGAAAAGAGAAAAGAAGCAGTTCGAGGGACAGCTCAGACGACGCCACGGGCCCGCCCATGTGGTCCACCTGGGTAGACCCCCACCGACCACTTGAGTCATCGGCCCCACGTCCACCCACAGCCATGTGGTCCCGCTGAGCGATAAGCAGCGACAGGGCCCACAGCCAGTGCAAGCGACCGAACCGACCGGGAGACAGCTGGCGCCCACCGCGCGCGCTTCGAGTCGCATCTCTCGCTCGCGGCTTATCCTCAAATAACGAAAGGACCTCTTTCCCGCCCGCTATTTACAGGACTTGCCACGACTGGACCGCCGATTTCTTCTCCCCCGTCTCCGGCATCGGATATTCGAACGTCAAAACGAACAGCGGCGATTCGAAATTCGAACTCGAGATATTACCGGCATTTGTTAGAATTTCGTATTTCGAGCTGGAGATAGTCAGGTAGAATTGGCATATCTTGATTCTTGTGGATGAAGAGGAAAGAGTTCATTGGTGAACAACAACCAATTTACACATGGGAAGATGATAAACAAATAAAAAAGAAAAATGGCTGTTCTCCATTGCTTTGTTCTTCCTCCCTCTCCTCACAAAGAAAAGAATTTTTCCCCAGTATTTTTCTCCCCTCAACGAACATCTAACACATTTTCCATCAAAAAATCGAGCTAAGAATCTCAATGTTTGATCCCGGAACTTGGTGGTGGCCGCGGCCGGGCCAAAGAGGGGAAAAAAAAGCATGGAGAAAGAACAGAGGATGAATTAGCGGCACGGATCATTGTCTCAAATTCTTGGATCCCCTGGTGTACCCGTAGTAGGAGAGGTACCACTTGACGAACTTCTTGAGGCCGGCGTCGAGGTTGGTGGTTGGTTTGTACCCGAGCTGCTCCCTCGCGAGTGTGATGTTCGCGTGAGTGAATGGTACGTCGCC
>BCLG01001316.1:12573-70785 GCA_001602295.1 Zoysia matrella | reverse complement strand
ACGGCACGACGTCGAAGAGCTTGGCGAGGAGGCGGCCGTCGTTGATGTCGCCCTCGACGACGAAGACGCCGTGCGAGGCGAGCAGCGACTTCCGGGCCTTCTTGAGCGAGGGGTCGTAGTAGGCGTTGAAGTTGTCGACGCCGACGACGCCGTCGCCGCGCTTGCGGAGCGCGAGCGAGCAGTGGGTCCCGACGAAGCCGGCCGCGCCGGTGACCAGCACGGACATCCCCGAGCCGCCGGCCGGCGACCGCCGCGGCGCGGCGGACGCGCGGATCTGCCGTTCCCAGTGCAAGCCGCCCCAGGACGCGGCGAGGTACTTGTGCGAGGTGTCGACGAAGGACTGGAAGCTGAGGTAGGACGCCGTCATGGCGACGAGGAAGAGCGCCCAGAGGAACATGGTGCTGGTGGACGCGAAGCAGCGGTGCAGCTGCCGGTTCATTGCCCCGCCCGCGCGCTCGATCTTGACCTTGCCGGGAGTGGAGGGGAACAGCTCGTCCTCCAGCACCCTCATCTTCTTCAAGGACGCCGCCGTCTTGCCGTGCAGCGTCGCACAACCCGAGGGAACGAGATGCCAATCCTCACACACCGGGTGGGATTCTTCTTCCTTCCGTGGCGCGCGCAACCTGGAGGTAGGGAGGCAAAGATGTAGCCGCCGGACAGGAGACGCAAGGGATCGAAGCGCGCGGTGCTTCCGGCGCGCTCTGCTTCCTGTCTCCTCCTCCGATTGACTGGCAGATAGATTGATTATTCCTTGCTTTCCTTTTCTTCGGAATGGAGCGAACCTGAGGTGGGGATTGCCGGATGGGGATGAAATTTTATTCGGGAGGGAGGAGAGGAGAGGAGAGGAAATGGAGCCGGAGAGACGAAAGGGGGGCAGATGCGGATGTGCGCCTCTGCCTGAGGAAAGCGTGGGTGCGCCGAGTATAAATAGAGAGGCGGGGCCGACAGCGACGGAGGCGGAGGGGAGCGCGTGAACGTGGTGGTGGTGAATTGGAGGGACCCGACCCGAGCAGGCGCGCCGCCGGCGACGACGATGCTCCTATTTCTGGGGCGGGGACGGGGAGGAGGGGGAGACGGACGCGCTGGTTCTGTTTCAATCGAGGCGCGTCTCATTTATGAGCCAGCTTCGTTTTTGCGCGTCAGTTGTGCGTGTGGTGCTCGGTTTGCCGTTCATTCATTCGTCATTTGGAGCTTCGACCAGGGTTTATGATTTGGATTACTGTTAAAACTGAGTTTATTAAAAATCGCTAAAACCGAAATAATGGATCGAAAATTGCTCTGATTGAAAATATAAAATTTTAACAAACTGTTACAGTAAACCGATCGGTTTCATTGTTAGTCGGTCAGTTTTTTACGGTTTTAAAATTTAAAATTTAAAACCCACCGGTTTTTGGTATTTTAATTTTTTTTCAAATTTTTTTAAAAAAACCGATCGTTCGTTAAAACTGCACTGTTTTTACCGAAAACCGTAAAAACTGGTCAGTTTTGATCAGTTTAGTAAACTTTGGCTCCGAACTTATTTGAAAAAACACAAAAATCGCAAAATCAGATGGGCCCGGTATCCCTGGTTGGATCCGTAAATTTTGTTCATCTGTGAGGTCCAGTTTAAAATATAGAAATTTCATAGAAATAATTTAATTTTTTAAAAAAATTGAAATGGAATTTTTTCTCTATTCCAAAAGATACTTGAAATTTTTTTTGCTCTGAGTATTTTCTATAAAATTTCATTATGATTTATTTATGTGAATACTCTGTATTTTAAAGAAAGACCTAAGGGCTTCTTTGGAACGTATGAGTTTTTATAGGAATTATGCAGAATTTTAAAAATTTCTGCAAAATTTTTATAGGAATAAGTTCAATATCACTAGGAAAAATGCAAAAACTAATAGAAAAAAAATCATCCATTTCTAAGGATGTCTAAGGTCCCGTTTGAATAAGAATTTTGGGATTCTAGAGTCTGGATTTTAGGATTTTAAAATTTTAACCATTTAGATTGCGAGATTTTATTTGAATTTTTGAATTTAAATTTTAGAAATTCAAAATCTCAACCATTTATATTACTCCCTCTGTTCACAATTATGCCATTCTAGCTTTTAAATTTTATTCTCCAATATATGTCATTCTCTCTTTCCAATACGTATCTTTCTCTCTTTCCAACACACTTTCTCTCTTCCCAATAAATTTTTATCTCTATCTCTTTCGTTCTCGTTTTCAGCACACCATACTTTTTCACTTCTCTTTAATTCTCGTGCCCAGAACTAAAATAAATTATAATTGTGAACGGAGGGAGTACAAAATTTTATCATTTTAATTATATTAATGTGCATTGTGGTATAGAATTTTAAATAATATTTAAGTTCGTAAGACTCTATAAGATTTTGTGATCTTTCCAAAACCCTCCTGTTTGAATACTTATAAAATTTTTTTATCCAAATTCTTATCCCTCAGAATTCAAATGGCACCTAAATGTTGTTTGACGGTTTGCTAATGGTCGACTCTTTTGATCTAGAGTGAATTTGATACATGTCATTATAATTTTACAAATTTTAAAATATGCTATTGATATTTCAATGATACACGAGGCTTTACAAAAGAATAACACGTGAACTCAAATAACATATTTAAAATTTTACAAAATTATAATAATATATATCAAATTACTCCTTTAATCTCTCCATTGCCGCTCGGATGGCATTGGCACTGTCGCCGGTGACTGCAGATCCTGCTGCCTGCCACCATGCAGTCATTCACCAGTGGCGTTTGTTGGGCTTTTCCGGCTCGCTGCGCTTGGAAACAAAGGATCACAATCCATGCTCCCGTTCAAGTGCGCTTTTGACCTTTCCTGACGCAGCGACCGTTCGAGCCCGGCCGGTCTCGCCTCCCGTGGCAGCTCAGCTCATCAGCTCGGTTGCATCCCATTCCTCATCCTGCACCACCACCAGCAGCGCCCATGTGACCCTCGACCCATCCAACGCCTGCGACCTTTTTTCTGCGCTGCTGCATGACTCGCAACTTGGTGGCCAGATTAACCCGTGCCGTGCTCCCGAAGTACCAGACGGGCATACGGATTGGGTTGGGTCAAAACTCAGCCTGGCACAGCAAGACGACCCGCGCTTGTCACCAAGTTGGCAAGTTGTACATTCCGCCGGGCATGCGCCCCGTGCTGGTGCTGCCGTCGGCCAGTACCGTTCGCCGTCCCTCTCCCTGGCAACGCTGGAAAGTTGACGCCAATATTAAGCAAAGGCCGGGACAAAACTTGGATCATCTACCGGACACCAAACTGCACCATGGATAAGGATAATGATTTCGGTTCAGTTACGAGAAGCCCAGAACACAACAAACGCATCGAGCTCCGGTTGGTCGAGTTTTCAGTGGGTCGTTGACGGAGTTGCTTTCTTTTATTTTCTGTTTGAACCGGAGCGAGCTCTTTTTCCCTTTTTCCCTTTCTTTTTTCCCCCTTATCGGCGTGGAGTAGTACAGTGAAAAAGAGCGGCAGTCCCTATTGACGCAGCGAGAGAAGGGACAAATCTACTTTCCACGCGCTCAAATCTTTGTCGCGGAAGAGCGTTTTCCACAAAGGCGGAGTCGAGAGCGACGTGAAAACGACACACATGCTGATCTTGATCTCTGATCCTTCCTTCTAGACTCCTGGTTGCTCGAAACGACTTCCTGGCGTCCCTCACAAGCACGCGCTCGCATCCAATCGCGCGCCGGCAGCGGCGCCCGATCCGACGTGCGTGCGCGGAACGGCTGCTCGCGCTGTCGTGGTGTCGTGAGGATCGGTCTCGCGGCCGGAAGCCATCGCGGGTCACTTGCCTGCGTGCCTCTCGAACACGTACACGTACGTGTGGACCCTGCACTCGTCTTCCACGTACACGGCGTGGGTGACTCGAGTCGAGGTGCGCACACGGGAGGTGGAGACGAACTGAATATTCATCCGTGTGAAAAGTCGACGCGGAACTCTCTGGAAGCAGCAGCGCAGCGCCTCGCGCTCGTTTGCTCAGCCCATGTAGACACGACGGCCTGGGACGACGCTGGGCCGTAAGAAGGCCGGGCGGACGGTGGAAAACGGGCCGGATCAGAGTTCTAAGCTGGGCCGGATGTTCATCCGTGGTTTCTTTTTCTCCCTCACGATACCAGAACGACACCAGTTTCTTTCTCCTGCCAGACCACACAATCTACAACTCCTAGTCATGGATGCGGCTGAGTTCATTGAACTGCAGATGGTCCATAGTACTAGTAGTAGCAGGAGTACTAATGGCTTGATTAGCCACGTGTGGTTCAGTTACACGTGACATCGATGTGCCACCATGAACTGTACTCCCTGGACCAACTAGCAAGAAACCTACTGTACATCGACACAAATTCATCAGTTATCAACAGAGCTCGATCGTGATGGTTCAAGCGTGTGACAGCCCATCCCAATTAATTTTCACCATGATCTTTCTTTTCTTTTCACTCTGGTTTGTACAATTTGCTAGCTACACGCTGTTCTCTCCTCCCGGTTTTTCACATCGATCGTCGATCCATTGCGTTGCGCCTGCTTCACTTTCGCTAGATCTTCCGACAAGCAACTATCCCTCCCCGTCTCCGTCAGGTGGATCTTATTTCTGACGAGTCGCTGATGAGCAACTTTCTGAAAATCTGAATTTGCTGAAGAACAACTTTGAACTGCTACTCAATTACTTGAACAGTAGTACTCCCAGACGCAGTATTTAAACGACCAGCAACATTGAACAGAACTGTAACCAAGAGCTTCAAATAAAGAAAAAATTTTATTCTATTTGACATTTTTAGCACATTGCTTCCTTACTTGTTCAGCAAATAATCACTAGTGCTACATAATTGAACATGCACACATATGCACGACTTGTTCAAAAGACTCCTCCATATATACAGCTAATAGCGGTAGCACATTTTTATTTTGCCTACAGTATTAAATAATAATACACATGATCCTTCATGCCTCGCCGTAAGCTCACCAGCGCTATACAAAGCTTTATGCACGGTTGGCTGGCATGCACATGAACAATCATAGCTTCCTCTGCTCGTCACTGATGCTTCATCACTGCAATTACAAGGAACAAATATAAATCATGCTAGAAACAAGCCTATACAAAAGAAAAGAAAACACACTCGTGTAATAACACGGAGGGATCAGCGTAATTCAAGTTGGGGCTCACCGGCATCGTTGTTTCTTGGAGCCGGAAGAGCCCTGACCAGAAGCTGCATCGCGTCGATCTGAGCCTTCAGGGACACGGCGTAGTCTAGGGTTTCACCCAGCAACGTGCACTCGTCCATCCCCCTGCCTCCCGGTACCACCTCGCGCAACGCCCTGGTCCGCCTCCTCTCCACGGCCCTCGCGAGAACGCAGGCGGCCGCCTTCGCCGTGGCCTTGCTCTTCGGCCGCGCGCGAAGGCTGCTGCTTCTTCGCCTCGTCGAGATCTTTTTCCTTTTGCACGCCACATTCCTTGGCCCGCCTTCCGAGGACGTGCTTGTGGCCGCCGTAAGAGGATGAACGCCGTGCGAGAGGCCCGCTGCCAGGGACCGGCTCCAGCACGGCGCGGTGCCCCTGGCGGTGGCCAGAGCCGCGTCGGCCGCGTGCCGGACGGCGTTCTTCCTCTGGTGGAGGCTCATGGCCGTCGATCCAAAACGGCCCTTCCCGAGCCCCAGAAGCAGGTTCCCGAGGATCGCACGCTTGAACTGCTTGGAACCTTGCATGTTTCGATTACTAGCGAGCGACCTGATCAGGACGATTCAGAAGCTATCAATTACGGACAATCAAGATGAAGGAAGAGATGTTTGGGGTTGAGCTAGGCACCTAGCTGAGTTTGGAGAGTGAAATGGAAAAGGAAGACTGGTTAGTTTCATCATCAGGGTATCGGAGGCAAGGAGGATATATATGGATGTCGTTGGTTGGGACTTGGGAGGAGGAGGATGCGATGGCCCTAAACGGCGAGGAGACAGTGCACATGCAAGCACATGGGCGATGTTCAAGCCCCCAGGTCCACACATTGGCATGCCATCTTGCCCTGAATTTGTTAATACTACTACTACTATTCAGCATTTGGCACTCGGCAGCAAGTACCAGCCGTGGAGTACTTGGCAACATCGACCAAGGGATTACAGAGGCCCCATGTCTTACGTGAACAGTGCACACTATATATGCCTGCAAGTTCGTTCTGTTTTCATTGTTATTACTTGATTTAAACTTTGAAGGAAGATTCATTCACATATGCTCATTCAGCATACCTGATCGTGGTTATATTAACAGAAACGCAAGAGCTCAGCCTGGGCCTGGGCAGTGAAAAATGGGCTACCGCCACTGCAATGACAAACATCGTGAAGCGCAGAAGTCAAATGCGGGATCCGCATGAACAGGACTTTGGCTGAGAGAAGGCTGCAGAGACAATATCTGTGGGGGTGATTAGAAAGTAGGGGTAGTGTTAGTTGAGCGCTAAATGAGTATGGTGAGCAGCATCATGCATGTCGTTGGGTGCTAGGACTGGACACACAGGTCGTACTCATAGCCCTTGATTAGCGGGATGGGCAAGCTTAATTAGATGCCTCGTAGCTCTCGAATTATGCATGAGTGAGTTTGGTGGTGGCGCGCATGTGACTCTTGGCTCTGAGTTTAGATTACTTGGCTTTGCGCTTTCTTCTTTCTTGTGTTTTGAGCAGGGTTTAAAAAATCAATTTTCTACAACGCAAAAAACTATATGGCTAGACGGTCAAATAAGTCAGTTTTTATTTTTTTGCTATAGTGATAATGTTGATTTTTACTTAAAAATAGATCGTCTGACAAAACCATATTGAATCTATTTCATCGAACATCATGAAAACCAGTCGGTTCCAGCAGTTTCGTTAACTCTAGTTTTGAGTGAGCAGATATGAGATATTCTTTCACACGGAGATACAGCTGCCCCTCTCATCTGAATCAACCAGTCCGGTTCGAAACACATGGACGGAAACCATGTGAATTTCCTTTTACATTGAGGACAAAGCCATGTGCAATGATGCATCGGTGATCAGCTAGGATGCACGGGCACGGGGCACCGACCAAACAAATCTAAACAGAGATGGTGTGTGGCACTAAGCTCGATGGCCACCAAACACGTCCGCCGCGCCGATGCGGCAGCGCAAGCGCTTGGATACTTCTGATGAGTTGAGTGCTCGGCGCGGTTGTTGGTGCATGCACCCCCGAGGTCGAGGCGTCGAGCCCGTGTTCGCTTTCGCTGCCTCGTTTCCGGTTGAAACAGATGCACGATCGGCGTGCGTGCGGGGGGCCCCGGTCAGGGCGTCAGGGACGAGACGGGAACTGGCAGCTACTAGTACTGGTCATCCGCGCGCGTCGCCGGTTTCCCTATGGCCATGGGTCTAAAGCGTTCGCCGGAGTCCATTCCATCGACACCGCGGCGGAGGATAAGCGGATTTTTTTAGTTACCATACTCGTTATATTTATCACTGTTAGATCGATAAATAGACAAATATTATAAATCTTTTAAAAATAAGTTTTACTTATAAACTCACGTACTATTCACCCTGTTCACACCCACCTTACCAACTCTACTCCTCGTTATATCATTCATCGCGGCGGAGGTGGGGAGGCGCGATCGACGGATGACGCAGAGTCCTTCGGAGGTGTCGCTAGCATGTCATCAGACAGAGTTTAGATGCTGCTTGCCACGCATGCGGCTGTGATGAGTTGTCTTGCATACAGCACACGGTTTTACTCCTATCTGTTCACGTCGTGGTGTCAATCACGATGACACGCATGCACGACTAGGACGCTGCCAAGATCAGCCTGGCACCAGCGCAAGACAAATGGTAACGTGCCGGCCGCCGAAACAGGGCCGCAACTTGGGAGAGGGATCCATTACCGCACAACAGGTTACGCATAATACTGTTTATTTCCCCTGTTTATGCGTCACTATAGCATTAAATTTTAGCCATTCATCTTTGATCTGAGGACTGAAATTATATCTAAATTCTCACGCTGCAGTACAGTAATCTCTGTATTTTACTCTCCACGTGATCTGAGTCCTTGGGAGAGGCGGACGAACAGAGCACAGTAGTGTGCTGTAGGCGGACCTAGCGGGAGGGCGGGGCGCGCGGGCCATGTCCGGCACAGGCATTCTCACAGGATCAATCACGTCGGCCACCGAGGGAGTCGTACGACACATGCACGTCTCTGCACGCACGTAGCCGTCGTCGGCATGCAGGTAGCCATCCCGGTCCGTTCACCTCAAGCCAGATCAGGCGTGTCGCACTTGTCACATCCGTGTGCATGGGTGACGACGGGCAGAGTCGTCGGCGCTGGCAGTTAAAGCGCGCGGTCGAACGCGTCGGCCCTCGGTCTCCTTTTCTCGCGTTTCAGCGCTTGATGTCTCCTCCACCCAATGGCCTCTGGTATCTCAGGTCAGGTCTCAGCTTTCGTGACCCGACGGCGAGAGCGGCGTGCAATTAGCTCGCCCATGCTTGCAGTTGCAGCGACTTTCTTCTTCCTGGAGACAGCGTCAGCGGGTCACTTTCCATGGCTGAAACTTGCTCCTGCGACCGAACTGTTTCTTCACACTTTCAGTCGCACACCAAAACGCCAAAAAGGATTGGTGTGAATCAATACAGCTTCGTAGCAAAGGCACAGCGTGGTCAGACTTGAGAGAGACCGGAGTGATAGTGTCACGTTAAGAGAAGCAGCACCGGCTGCGTTTTGATTCTGAATTTTCAGTGTGCGACGGAGTAGTTGTACCACTGCGGTACCGCCCCTTGAACCAGTATCACGGATCTGCTGATCGATCAGTACTCCGTATATGACGCAACGATAAAGAGAGATGAATCATGAATCTGCTGGCACGATATCTCTTGCGTGTGGAAGCAGAGAAGAAATGCGGTGCTTTTTTTCTGGCTCGTCTGACGCAGAAAGCCGATGAAGTTGCTGCTACTCCCATTCTTTTACTCCTAGTACAACGGTGCTCTTGCTACCGAAGTTGTGGTGAAGTAGCTGCAATTTTTTGTTTTGTGGTACTACCGAATTACTGGTACATGTAACGGGAAGGAGGGAGTGCTACTTTTTGTTCAAAGAGAAATACAGTATGTGCAGTGGGAATATTATAATTCACTCACCAAGAGAGAAGGTTACGAATAGCACGATCTATGTCAACTTTGTGATGGTACTCTGAAGTCTCAACACAGGAGAGCAGCACAGACAGTATAATCCAGATCTGAACAACCATGGAAACGCAACACATGCCACGTCTCGAACAGAAATCAACAGAGGCCAAAGCTTTTTCTACGTGGCTGTAACATCACGCTGCAGGACGGTACTAGTAACTCCATCGCCATTTCCCCTCGCATCAAGCCTCTCAAATTGCATCTATCTGTCCCCCACATGCACATCTCTTTCGTCTTCTTTCTTGGCCGCTTGGCAACCTGCAGGTTAAACACAAGAGGCGCTATAGTCGCTTTGCAGCCCCTGCAACGAGTTAGCTCACGGTCATTACTCCTCTCTTCTATGGTCTCCGCCGCACCAGCAGTCTCCGCTCGTCTCTCTGCCTGGCTTATATAAAGGGGACCCCTCCATGTCTCCTGCCGTGTGATTTCTCGTAGCTGCTGAAGTTTGATTTAGTTCAGGCTTGGACAAACTCCATCGCGCATGGCTTTTCTTCCTCGCCCCACCCCAGCTTCTTCTCACTCCACTGGTAGCACTAGTGCACTCTGTTCTAGCTTAAGGTGGTTGGTTGCCGTGACGATGGTCGCCTCATTTCTTTCAGCTCTCGCTAGAAAGAGCGCTACCGCCATCGTTGCTCATGAAGTCCACCGTGAGAGTGCTAGCACTATGGTTTATCGGCCACACCGGCAAACCTGCGGCTAGCATGCCTTTGGCGCTATCCTCTCTGAGCTTTTTTTTTTTTCTAACTTCACTAGTATTGCAGCAGCCTGCGAGTTTTACCTCATCTTCACCGACCATTATCTCTAGCTTTCTTGACCTTGCAAGACCTTCGTTCGCAGGTTTTCTACCATTGTCGCAGCTGCTCTCGTCTCGCACCATCTTGCTTTCTTCTGCGGCTTCCTGAGTTGCTGCTGTTCTCTTTCCTCGTCTGTCCCTCCTGAGCTAGCTAGCTTTTTGTTGTAGATTGTTTTGCTATGAAAAGCATGCTTTTGCTTGTAAATGTGTTGCTTGTAATGAAACGCGTGTATTCAGTATCTGTTCTGTGAACTCTGGATTATTCTATGTGACTGATGTTAGTCTCTGTTCCTTATTCTTGGCTTACATGTGCCACTGCTCTGTTTGGTCCTGGATGCTCATCAACTCTGTACCGACAGAAATCCGTGTCTAAAGTTCCCTAAACTAAATTATCTTCACTTCAAACCCAGCCAGTGAACGTAAATCGATGAATCACACTGCAACGGGGCATTAAACAAACAGTACGTGAGTACCAGCACATAGACAACCACCAGAAAAGTGCGCACACGACGACACGCACGGTCGTAACAACCAGAGCACAAGGACACAATTAGATTCGAACAAAGAAAAAGTTAGGGTGACGCAATGGGGAAACGGAAAAGAAAAGGTACTCTGCATTTCCTTGCTCCCGAAAAGATACAGCACCAGAAAGTTATTTACAAACCCAAGATAGTTACAGCTGCTTCTCATCATATCAACAAAGGGTTGGAACTTGGAACCATCACAACTGGCGAAATTGCGAATATCAGATCAAACCAACCAAAGAATATGCAAAATACGCCTCAAAATGCCTGGGCACAAAACTGAGGATATGCACTGTTTCTGGATTTAGTTATATCAGCTGCCAGTTGCAACAATTGGGTCAAAGGTTAGGGGCCAAGCTCTTCTGCTACTTTCTCCCTGTGAAGCTGAGCGGGGCAAACTGGATCCGAACCTGGAGCATCTTATAAGGCAGTGATTGGTATCCATGCCACCCATGCAAGACGATGGGTTCAGTTTCATTGCCGGAATCCTCTGGCAGCTCAGTGAGCGGAAAGAGGATGAGCCCATCGGTGGCATGCGTCCGCACTGGAATTCAGTCCGGCACAGGTGGGCAGTGAGTGAGGCTGTAGAATCGGAGTTCACAGCCGGGCATGTCGTGCATAATGACAATGAAAGGCTGTTCCTCGGTAGCTCTCTTATTGGGCTCGTGCCAGGAAGAGTGATAAAAGAGACGATAGGATGCCGACAGAGTGGGCAAGGTAGTGCACCCGCTGGTCTTGCTGATGTGTAGCTGGTTGAGCAAAGGTACAGAGCACATCTTGTGCAGAATTCATGTTTGCAACCTACATAATCCAAGGGTTTCCGTTTAGCATATGCTGGCATGTTATGTATGGTAATAAGGTTATCAGTTATGAATACAAATCATGAGACTTCAAGTAACAGAATGAATATGAACCAGAGCATAATAAAGTGTTAGGCTAAGTAATACACTTAATATAAAGCTTAGACTAGTGTTACTATGCTGTTTTTACGGGAAGAAAAGTTCCTGATATATGTTTACCTAGCTTAAACTAATAGAGCAAGCAGATAATATGTATAGTTAACAGCATACCTTCTGCAGCAACAGAGCAGCTCCCATCTAAGCAGACGGCACAGGGGTCAATACAAACAGGTGAATGGTTTAGGTATCTCCACCCGCACTCCCTACAATTTGAATGTTACCAGAACATTTCAAGTATTACGATTTCACAGCAGATGGTTAGGAGAACCTAGTCCTATGATACCATAGGAAAAGCAATGAATACTGAATGACTCACAAAGAAAAAAAGTGGTGAGGAAATTTAAAAGTAGGCAAAAGAATAACACCACATGACTACTAAAAAAAAAGGTACACTGCATAGTTATTGAAGTGTTTTACATAAATGGACTATAGAGAGTGAAACTATCATTGAGAAATGCTAACCTGGCAATGCTCATGATACTCACAAGTGGAAGACAAAGATATGGAGAAGGAAGAGTTCGTATTCGGCCCTCTGGTTCTTTACTTAAAATTTCCTCAATAGAATTTCTACTCCATGACCGAGCCACCATTAATGGGGTCAATCTGCATAACAAAAATGAACCGCGTACTTCAGTAAATCATTGCTGAGAACCATTGCAATGGCTCTGTAGGGATGTATCAGAAATCCAGAATCGCACCCGCTAGCATTCTGTGCAGTAATGCAGGCTCCTCGAGCAATAAGAAGCTGCATCGAATAAGCTCTGATAAGGTATAGCAGAGGAATTCATCTAAACACTTGAAAATAATTTGGAATAGTCAAACATACTTGACAACAAATAGCATTTCCACCACAGGCAGCATAATGAAGTGGGGTGCTACCAGCTCCTGCCACATGGAAGCAAGAGTACAACTTAAACAGTATAATACAAAAAACTGCTATGTAGGAGACAAAACTGTTCAATAAGTTATGTAACTTATTTTATCTCAATATGGGAGAACAGGTGAAAATTAATTTATAAAGCAGAATGACGTGGATTTGCACATAAGAAGAGGAATAAAACTGGTATTCCCGGTCGGTGAAGGAAATTTGTCTAATCAGGACATGCCATGGGCATATGGACAAATTATACATACAGAGCAATGATTGAAACCATTTCAAGACAAACAATCATACATGTTGTTAACTTGCTGTCAATTTACAATGTCGTCATACCAATCAAGTTAAGCACTAAAAACAAGAATATGGTATCAAAAACACACAACTGCAAGCAGCTAAGCATAGACGTGACAATGACCTTTTAGGTTGAAAGTATTCAGATAAACAAGGAACTATGGCAACATACCTATCAAGTCAATAGTTGTTCCATCCTCAATAGTGACCTCAGAAACAGATGCCCCCAAGTCTAGCAGCAGTTGCACACACTCAACATGTCCATTCAATGCTGCCATATGAAGTGAAGTTAAGCCTCCATCCGCCTTCTGATTTACCATCTTGACCAAAGCACTAAAGACAGAGATACCATACCATGACACAGGTGATAAAGTGAACCAAAAGAACAAAAATCCAAGATCTCATTTCTCAACATACCCATGATCAAAATCAGCAGACAAATCTTCATCAGATGATCTATGATTCATCAGCGTGTAAAAGTTTGGTATGCTTGGCACATAATCAGCAAGCACAAGACGAAGGCATCGGGCATGACCGTGCAGTGCAGCAAAATGGAGGGCAGTTCCACCATTGAGATAATCTGTCCTGTGAACCTATAAGCCAAGTTGGTATGTCAGAATCAAGAATCTAAGAAACTGTTAGAAACATAGCCACTGGATTAATAAGACTATAAATAAATGCTCACATTTGCATTGAAGAGAATCAGTGTTTGAACAACCTCCCAGTGGCCATATTGGCATGCTTGCATCAAAGCAGTCTATATGCAATCAGGAAAATTAGATGATTTTTACAGGTATCATCTAGCTTGGACAGTTCAGTCTGAACATAAAGTCGCTTACCTGCCCCCTGTAATTCCGTAGATTGATCTCGACACCGGATTCAAGCAACAGGGAGACAATCTGAATATGGAAGCAGCAAAGCAAAGTGAATATGATCTGTATACCTAGGCTATCACCTCAAATGCTGATGCCTCTTCATAGAGAAACAGAACCGGCCCTACCTCATGGTGACCCTGCGCAGCAGCATAGTGCAGCGGTGAGTTGCGGCCGCCAAATGTGGAGTACCGGGCAAGGCGAGGGTTGTACTCCAGGAGGGCGCGTGCCTCCTGCAGGTCACCGTCGCGGGCAGCTGAGACGAGCCGCTCACCGGAAGCAGAGCAGCCAAAGGAGTTGCCCACAAGGCTGAGGAATCCCATGGATGCCCAAGATGAGGCCTTCACGGCACACACAGCACCCTTTCCTTGAGCCCACACGGGAAGACCTCAAATCAACCGTCTGCTGAATTTGTCAATCTTCTATGAGGCTGCCACCAACCGCATTCCTGCAGAAAATCCAAAATTTTAGCTACTAGAAAGCCAAAACATTGACTGGGAAATCCGGCATAACGCCCCCCCAACCTGCAACAGCTCGTCCGGCCAACTGGAGGGGAAAGTAGATTGTTTTTTCACATAAAGAAGAGATCAGAGTTGAAGGCATTATATGGGAAAAGATGAATCACGAGAACGAACCTCCAGAAACGCCCCCAACCTTCGGCCCCGGCCGAGCAGACCGGCACCGAGACCACCGACAATTCCCTGTAAATCAGACCGCCTCCCAGCAAGAAAACAAGGGTCCGGACGCCGGATTCACGAGCCGAGCGACGCCCGCGGCCCGCCTCGCCTCGGGTCCTCAGCGCCCCGGATCCCAGAGAGGGCGGCTGACGACGAATCTTGGGGCAAAGCGGAGGGCCTGAGGCGACCTGCAGGAAGGCAACCTCGCAACCGGGCGCGGACGGACAAGGGCGGAGAAGGAAATAATGATCTTGATTGCGACGGCGGCGTGGGGGCTGGAGGTACCGGCCAAAATCTCCACACCACCCGCCCTTCCTGGTTCGCGTACTGCTCCAAATCTGTCGCTTGTTCTTCCCCTTGGTTGGTTTTGATCCCAGGACACAAGCACAACACAAGAAGTAGAAGTTGCAATTATCTAGACGGAGGCGCGGCGAAGTGCTGTGCTTGGTGAACACTAATGCGAGGACGAAAGCTCGGAAAGGGGGAAAAGTAGGCAAGGAGACGATGGTTATCACTAATGCGAGGACGAAAATTACTGCCAGCCAACTTTCCAGTTGTTCGTTTCTGCTTCGTTTTGCCTGTTTCATAAATCATTCATGCAAGTGCTTTCCGCCTTTCCCCTCCTTTTCCAGATGGATTTAGCCATTCAGCACGTAGTTGTCCACTTGGATCACACGATCTCTGTGTGCCGGATGGGATAAAATCTTGCGCACGATGAAGGATTGTGTGCGAGTTCTAAAAGATTTAGTTAAACAGGAGCAATAAACAACGGGTGCAGTCGCTGCCTTCTCAAATTTGTAATTACCAATTAGCAAGTTGAATTCCCCATTCAACGCTTAAGCGATTGTTTGTTCAAAGTACTATGGCAACCAGTCCTTTTTTGTGTTGGTGGAAGTCACGTCAGACGACATTTGATTTTTTTTTGTGAGTGTGTAATAATAATAATAACATTTGGTGTTTTAATCAAGGTGGGGGCCGGAATGATAAATACCGAACCTAACCGGATAGCTACGTATTCTCATGGGCTGGTATTTGAGCTGAGGTTCCTTTTCTATTCAACGGGCCGAGACCAAGCCCAGTTGTCTTCTACACCCAACAGGCCGGCACAAAGGCCGAAACCCAATAAACAGAACCTCGCCCTCCCTCTCTCATTTAAAAAAAAAAAAGACCATCCCGAAGCACGTATCTCCACGCAATTCTTTCTCGCTGTCCCTTTCTCCTTGTCCAGCGGCGACGCGTTCTGAAGAAAAGCATGATCCGGTCACACTGTTCCCTTGGCCTCGCGTGCCTTGGCTGCAACCGCAGAACCCCTGACGGGACGAGAAGCCGTTCCGGTGGGCGAACCGCTGGGTCCCCGTGCACGAGCGAGCAGCGCACAAGAGAACAAAGATTAGCGAAGCGGCTCGCGGGTCAATTATTGAACCGGTAAATTGATCGCATTGATCCTGCACCCGTCCGGTGCCCAGCGACAGCTAAGCAGAAGCGGCTCCACTGCTAACCACTCTTCTGGTGCGGTGTACCGAGGCTCTGCCAGCGCCAGTGAACCAGCGCCGAGCAAGTGCACCGTATCAACGCACGGCTTGGCATCAAGCGATTGCTCTGCGTGCGATTTTTTCCAGCTGAAAATGTGCAAGCATGAGTTTCACATAAACTTGTGGACTCCTTTAGAGCGCAAGAATTTTACAAGAATAAAATAATTTCCATTTCATAAAAAAATAAATTAAAAGATGAACGTTGCACAGCTGGTAGGGGTACATGGAGCTACGCCAAAAAAACAAAATGCAGTTTGAACGTGGAGGAAGTTTCACAATCCCAAGGCCATCGAGCCCCTGCATTACCACCACTCGTCGTCATCAAAGACAACAATTAAGGCTGATACTCGCACCGACAAACTAGGCCCACGAAACAGAGCTCCCCGCGTCCCGAGACCCCATGGGCGGGCGGCCATGAACTCGAGGAGAGTACTTCGGAAGGGGAATCGAATCCAAGAATCGAAGGGATCATCGCCGCCTCGGCTTGTTGGCCGTCGACCCCATTTTTGCCGGCACAGGTTTTCATGTGATGAAGGGGCAGTTTTTTTTAGGTTTCGGTGCGTTTCCAACGTCAAACCCCCCAATAATCCGTGCATGGAGAGCCTCGCTTGATTGTTCTTAGGCGGAGTTAAGTGGCCTCAACCCTAGCACCCACCGCCCCACCCATTGAGAGCGCTGGTACAGTACTGCTCCTGCTTCGATGCGTGCCAGCTTGCGAGCTCGTCCATGGCGTTTCCACGGTTCGAGCTGAGCTTGTAAGAGGACATCCTCATGACTACTGAGCCTCAGAAGCCAAAAAAATCGATATGTCATCCTTTTCGTCCAGATACATGGTCGTGATCTCACCGTTGCAGTGCCGCGGAACTGCAGTTTACTTTTACCGGCCACACAGGAGCGTAAAATTTTGAACTTCACTGAGTTTTGACTTGCTAGGATTTGCTCGAGCGGAGAACGGTCATCGCCGGCGCTCCACGGAGGGAGGGAGGATCACGAGACAGAGCGAGGCCGGAAATGGCCAGGCAGCGGCGTGCTGTCGCGTTGCCCCGGCAGGGAAACCAAGTGGCGCCTTTGGGGCCTGGGGCGGCGAAAGGTTTCTGGAATCTAGCAAGGTCAAATCCTTGTTGGGCGCAGCGGTACAAATCAAATCCTCTCTTCACCGTCGCCGTCGGCCATCCCATCACACAGTGAAGAGCATCTGGATTTGAATGGGCCGATTCGGGATCCTCTCCAACGTTTCTCTATTTACTCTCTCCACCGTGGCCACTGCGTGCCCAGCGTGTCACAGTCTCTTGAACCTCCTGCCTGCCTGCCTAGGGTCCATCGAGGTGATCTCACTCTCAGAAAACGCCATGACAAGTCACAGGCCATGAAGCGACACCGTTAACATAACTCTGGCCACAACGAGATCCGGCGGTTTGCACCCCCTCATTTACGCACAAAGCGGCCGGTCCTGCTCACGTTCCGAGCAGTTAGCGACCGGCAAAACGGCCACGAACCAACGTCGCGCGAGTCGTTGGTATAACTACAGCCAGGCAGTACTACGAGCCATGTTTCGCTGGTCTTGATACCACGGATGGTTCGAAATAGCAGCACTGCTGTACAAATCTACGGATCCAGGTCAATGTAGCCAGCCAAAGCGCAATAGAAGCGCCGCAACATGGCGTGTGCGTGTCCTCCGGAAAGGTCCGCGAGGAAGAGGAAGGAACGGTACCGAGAGAGAACTCACACGCATCGTTGTTAATCCTGCAAAAGTCAATGCCACTACTCCTAATAACAAATGCTCAAGTGACTTGGTTACGAAAAAAGGATGAGCGCAGGACACCGACAGAACCAGCGGAAAAAGGGAGAGAGGGCAACGAGCAGATCTCAAACACATCAACAGACATCAGCGGGCGCATCGCCGCCGATTTGTTTTTGGGTTTTTCCACCTTCCCCGATGACCTCACCGCGGTGCCCCACGCCTTCATGTCGTCCTGCGAAGCTAACCCGCACCTACTAATGCCGTCGCCGTTTTTCTAATCCGTGGACGGGGCTAAATTTATTCCGGCGAGACTTCTCACACAAAGCTTCCCCTCCGCTCTAAACCTGCAACTGCAGGTACTCGTCTCGTTTCGTTTCTAGTCTTCCTTCGTTGCATCGCCTTCCATCCACCAACTGTCCCCCCGAAAAGGTCCAAGAATTCAAGAACGGTAGTAGTAGAAATCCGAAATGGTCACGCCAAGATAATCCTTCCCCTACTCCCTGGCTACTCCTTTGTATCCCAAGAGATTCCTTCGTTTGAGTTCATCTAGTTGAAGCAGCGCCTTTCATACATGCTGCTTTATTAGTGCTCGTTCTGTCTCCCGAGCTGTGTGGTTGTTACCAGTACAGGCAAGGATGAGCAATTCATCGTGGTTGATACCTCCGCCGTCGCCGCCGGAGGCTGCGGCGTCGTCGTCGTCATCGACGCTGGACAACAAGATAAGCCCGAGCATCGTCTTCATCGTGGCCATCCTGGCGATCGTCTTCTTCGTCTGCGGGCTTCTGCACCTGCTGGTGCGCCACCTGCTGCGGCTGCACCGGTGGCGGCGCGCGCGGGAAGACGCGGACAGCGTCACGGCGTTCCAGGGGCAGCTGCAGCAGCTGTTCCACCTGCACGACGCCGGCGTTGACCAGGCCTTCATCGACGAGCTCCCGGTCTTCCTGTACCGCAACGTCGTGGGCGGCGGCGGCGCGGCCGGCAAGGACCCGTTCGACTGCGCCGTCTGCCTCTGCGAGTTCTCCCCCGACGACCAGCTCCGGCTGCTGCCCAAGTGCAGCCACGCGTTCCACCTCGAGTGCATCGACACGTGGCTGCTCTCGCACTCCACGTGCCCGCTCTGCCGACGGAGCCTCCTCTCCGAGCTCTCGCCGACGTGCAGCCCCGTCGTGATGGTGCTCGAGTCGGAGAGCTCCCGCGACATGGCTGCGCCGGCGACTCGGGCCAGCGACGACGCAGGCAGCGAGCCAGGCGGCGCTGTTACTGGCGCTTCGGACCAGGAGGAAGGAGCAGATGAAGTGGTCGAGGTCAAGCTGGGAAAGTTCACGTGCGTCGAAGGAAACGCCAACGCGAATGCCACCGCCACCGCAGCGGGCACGAGCAGCGACGGCAACGGCGACGCCAATGCCAAAGCGGGTCTCGGACAGAGAAGGTGCCACTCCATGGGGTCGTACGAGTACGTCATGGACGAGCGCGCTTCGCTCCGCGTCGCGATCAAGCCGCCGAAGAAGAAGCTATCGGTCTCAAAGTCCGGCCGCCGCGGCGCCATGTCAGAGTGCGAGTTCGGCGCGTCGAAGCGCGGTTCGCTCCGCCTGGCATTCCCTGCAACGGCCGCGAAGCAGCAGCAGTCCGACACGGCCTCGGCGAAGCTCGCCAAGGACAGTTTCTCCATTTCCAAGATTTGGATGGTGCCGTCCAAGCAGAAAGACCCCGACGCGGCCGGCGAGAGGCGGGCCTTGTCGTTCCGGTGGCCGGTGACCAAGCGCGAGGACGACGGCAACGACAGAAAGAGCGGGAGCGAGGCGCCCGACTTCGACGTCGAGGCCGGCGGCAGCGGCGGCAACAGCGTGTGCTCCCTCGCGGAGGAGCGGCCGTCGTTCGCCAGGAGGACCCTGCTCTGGGTCGTCGGCGGAGGGCGGCACAACAAAGTCGGGAGCTGTTCTTGATCGGCGTTTCGATCGAACGCAATTCTTCCTCTCTTTTTTTGTGTGTTTCTTTTTGCAGAAAAGATTGGTGGTAGTGAGAGAGTGGTGACTGCAGCAGCAAGGAATTTGTAAAACATCCATACACTAGTTATGAAGGATTCTTTCTTCTGTGGATCGTTTGATCAGAAATTCAGATTTGTGAGTGCCGGAATAAGTAGCCAAACCATCTTTAGTTACCAATGCCACAAGCATTTAGCTTCGTTATGTTGAAGGATTCCCACTTTCCTTGTGCGTTTGATTCCGGTTTCATTTGAACCCCGAGGCTCCATTCTCGATCTGAATTCAGAAGCAACTGTTCATATTTAGTCACTGAAGAACCAATATCATTCATGTTATACCAGGGAATAAAAAAAAGGAAAAATCCTGTATATGTTCAGTTAATTTGGCATTGAACTAAACATCTATAGTAGTTAGCACTAGTATTTTCCATTAGGCAAAACTGCATCGAGATTCGAGAACCGCACATAGAGTTTTTGTTTATGTGATCCTCAGCCTTCTTTTCTGAGAACTCAGAACGATCGTGACCCGAACAGGGGCAAAGGAGCCTCTGCCCGCATGGAAAGGCAGCCTGTTGGATCCACGCATTTGATCGGGTCGGCTTGTTGGCTACTACTTACTACCAGTGACGGGCACGGGAGCGTGCCCCTTTGTTCGCGCCTGCTTGTATGTGGAATTCTGGCAGCATCGCTTTCTCTTTTTTCAGAAGGTGAGCACGCTGTCAATTTTAGGAAGGTTGTATCTTAACCCGATCTGTAAAGTCTGTAGCAAAGATTCTCTCTCTCTCTCTCTCTCTCTCTCTCTCTCTCTCTCTCTCCCTGCACATATATAGTTCATGGAGGCGCTGAACCTAGAACTCGATATTCAGAAAACTTAAAAAAAAAATGTGTCCAAGGTTTCATCTGTTGATGCTAGTGCTTAAATTCAGTTTACGCGTGTGGCGTCTGTAACCAGAACCAGTGTGACTGTGTCGTGGTCCTAACAACTTGACCCTGATTGGAGCAACCTAGTAATTCAGGTATACAACAAGCGATGGAAATGGTGGCCAACGAAACTGGTCCAGGAGGTGCCGTACAAAGTGACATTGCAGATCTTCCATCGTTGTCGCCATCTTTAGGTGGTGACTGGTGAGCTGTTCTTCCATTACTCGCAACGGAACGGTGGACTCCGCCAGGTTACACCCACATAGATAGGCTGGTCCGACAGGTATTGAACTTTTAGATCTGATGATGCGCCTCTCTCCTCCTTCGTGTCCAGTTCGCAGCGCAAGCGTGTCACGGGAGCACACGCAGGTAGTACAACGCATGGGAGTCTCTCCGTTTCACTCTTCTTCAAACCCAGCAAGCAAGGCTGTCATTGCGATCCGGCGCAGTTAAGCTCCGTTCATGAACGTGACTTTGTCTTGAAAGCAAACCGCTGGATTAATATAACATCTTTGACCGTATTTATGGCTTTACGATCACGTGCCTCGTCGTTCGACGTCGGTGCGGGGTATTTTTTTAGACTAATCTAATCATCTGGTTCCTGAGACATCTTGGCAGGCCTCCTTCTGCCTCCATTTCTCCGAGTAGAGAGCTTACGAGGTCCATCCAAAGGTAATTGGGCTCAACTAATCTTCACTGGACCTTGACAATTTCTGCGCGGGTTATTAATCACGACCCACAAACATGGGCCGGCAGTGTTCCAAAAAAAAAAAACGTGGGCCTCAACTGATTCGTAGTCCAGCTTCCCCTGCGGCCTCTTCTTTTCTTAGTTTGCTTTCCATTTGATCGGCCTTGGGCCAAGCCACGGTTACGGGCTCTGGGCCGCCCATGTGATTGCTTTGCTGCATCTAAAAATGATTCATCAATGCTCATAAAGGTATAAACAGTAATCCAAAATGAAGGCTAGTTCTAGCACATTGCAGTGCTTATCTACCTGCAAATCCAATCAATTGCCGTTCCAAAGGAAGCAAAATTGCGTGCTGCTTTCGAAATCACTCGAACCATCTTCGATAACACCACATCACGAACGACGCGTCGTTTTCACCGAAAAGTTGGGCACACCAAGGAAACAAGTTACTCCAACGAAAATGCCCCGCCACCACGCACCGGTCGTCCTCTGACCGGAACAACCGCCGGAAACAAGAACACGTGGTGAGGCGCCGGCCGACGCTTGCTGCCGCCTCGCGTCGACGCGCCACCCACAAGGACGCGGACGCGGACACGGCGCCGGCGCGTACGACGCCGGCGAGGAAAATGAATTCCGGCTCTCAACCGGGATCCGCACATCGCACGGAGCATATGCCCTCGTGCTCGCGGATAAGACAGTTGGGGAATGAACGGCCGTCCGGGGGATGAGCGAAGCTAGAAGAGATCGAGATGCCGCCAGCCTAGTTAGTGTACGTACGCGTCCTCGCGCGGCACATGCTGAACGGATCGACAGTTATAACGATAGTTATATCTTCGTGGACGATGCCGATCGATAAGGTTGTAGAAAAATATCGCGCTCGGAAGCCTCCGGCGTCGTGTCCTCTGGCCCGGCCGCGGATCTTCTCCTACCGTAAAGGATTTCTTGGTCGATGTCATGTTAAACAACACCTTTCGTTCTTCCATCTCCACCCACGCAGACCGTCCAAGCGCATGTGATTCCAATGGCGATCATGATGGAACCCTCGGCTGGATGGATGGATATTCTTTGCTTCGTTTATCGGTCCAACGACTTGCACACGCGGCCGTGTCGAACGGTTCGCCCTCGTTATCGTCCTTCCACATGGCTCGGCCTTGTCCCGTCCCAGTACTTGCAGGACTGGATATGTATCATATTATCTCGTCTGCGAAAGCTCCAAAGTTTTTCGTGTCATGTACTAATCCAGACTTTGAGTGGCGGCAGGCCAAGGTACGTAGCTTGGGATTTATGCGAGGACACAACGCAACACAACAAGAGTTAGGAAGCCAAACTTGTCACGTCCAAACTACGCCACGCGCGGAGCCGAAAGCAGAGCAGTGCGTTAGATCTCGACGAGACCAATCGGTGTTCCCGGGTAGGCACGCCAAAGCTTCTGAACTCGGAACATCGCTGCATCTGGAGGTAGACATTTCTGGCGGTACCAATCATCAGATAACGCGATAAAGTTGTCATATCACCGCATTTTCGACGCGATAGAACGCGAAGCCTCAGAAGGAGAAAAAGACCAGAAGGAACACTAAAACCTCGAGGGATAACAGCGATGATCCACTGTTGACTGTAGTAGGTCATTCCACTGCAGTAGACGTTGGCCCATCAGGAAGAAAATTCAATTTCCACATGCGCGTGCCAACGAGTGGCCGGTTCAGAATTTGTGCCATTTCCTTTCTGCTGCAGATCATCTGTACATGGAGATAATCGAGACCTCAAATCAATCAGCAACGTGTTTGAGACCAAGACATGCATGCAGATCCAATCCTTTTTACCGAACGCAGGTCACCCGGTCCAGAAAAGCACTGCCGCCTAACCGGTACAGTAAGTAAAAGCACGAGGCGCCATGCTATCCTAGCCTCTCAGCGACTTCGATCCATTCAACCCGGAAGAAAATTTCCCTGAACCTGGTCCGGCAACGGCAAACATCCTGGATAGGACTAGGAGTCTAGGACAGCAGCCGGCCACCCGTTCCAACGCAACCTGTCAGCCTTTCAGACGACGTAGACCAACACCAGCTCCGTTTCGCGTCGCGAGCTGGATAGGTTGCCCGCCAAGAAACGTCTCCCTGCGCGAGACATGGAGACTCGTCACTCCCCGTCAACCGCTGCGGCGAGTGACCTGAAACTGAAACGAAACCTGAGACGGCAACACGGCACCATCCCTAGATCGATCGACGTGTTTGTTGAGGCTGGGTTGGGTTTGGTGGCGCGATCGATGACGGGAGGGGGGCGAAAGTGCGCCAAGATCGGATCGAATCGACGGGAGATCGATCGGGTGGCGTCGCGAAGGGAATAAGAAACCTCGTCGTCGTGCGTTGCAGCGAACGCTTATCTTATCGTAATTGGACCACCATTGTTGACTCGGTTTCCGGCGCTGCTAAGTGGCTGACTGGCTGCTCAACGCAACCACCGGGTCAAAACAGCTTTAGTTGTCGAGGGTCCTATCAGAACAGCGCCTGGAAGTTGAATTCTACAGCTTAGGATTCCTACGAAATTTCCTCCTTTTTTTGCGAGATACGAAGTTTCCAGCTGGTAAACAGGTTCCAAGTCGTGCTGTTTTCTCCAAACCACGTTCTTATCCGAGGAAAGTGATGAGCTAGCAGTGCTACCAGTGTTGGAACACCCGGGCGGTCAGGTCCTGGATACTGGAGTAAAGGTTTGCCGACAGAATGTGGCGTTCCGGGCAGACATCTGAATCATTGAAGCAAAAGCTTCTTGCCGGCGAGGCGAGGCGAGATGAAATGATGGATCACCCGTTACGCCGTGCCCCCCAGCGACATCATCACGTCGGCCTCTCTATCATACTGTACCTTCTCAGATCTCAAACTATAGCGCGTCACTATGACAGGGCGACGAAACTACTGTTCATGAGAAGAAAAGAGAGGTCACTGAAATGATGGCGGCTACGGACTAGGATTAGTAGCATTTCTCGATCCTAGGAAATGTCTTCTTCAGGCAGAGAGAGAGAGAGAGAGAGAGAGAGAGGGCAGGTTCGGAATAACAGCAACATGAATACTCGAGCGAACGAGAACTCGAACGTGTCCTTGTAATACGAACTGCAAGTTGGCAATTAGGAGGTCCCAAATGTGACCACCAGCATCGATCCTTTCCGCAACTTGCAGCGAGGCGGGCGACTCCCGTTGCCGTCGAGCGCCGCCGCAAGATGGGTACAGACGTTGATAAGGAGAATCGGATCACGGAGACGCTGGTGGCATCCGGCAGGTATCCATACCGCCCCATAATAATACACAAAGGTGAGAAGAAAAAAAAAGCATAGCCGAGTGAGACTGCCAAGAGGTCAAGTGGAGCAACAGCGAAACGTGAAAGAATCAATTTTCTTTTCTCCGATTTCATTCATCATCATCATCATCAGCTACATATACAAAGGTCACCGGAACGGAACCTTCTTGCACATATACCATACGAGCATATACAGACACGAAAGAAGGGGAGTTGGGAATGGAGGAGAAAAATAAAAGAAACAAAAAGAACCTGTTTATCCTGTAACTGCAGCTAATCCTAATCCACAAGTCCGAGTCTCCTCCGCTGGTTATTCGTGGGTCTCCTTGGTTTGTAACCACTGTGCAGTGAAAATCCTTCGTCACAGTGAGCCTTCGAACGAGACCCTGAGCTGCACCGCCGACCTGGGCCGCTGCGACGGTGCGTTGGCCAGGCCCTCCAGCATCTTGATCACGTCCACGATGTCGTCGAGGTAGTATTTGGCCATGCTCGGCTTCTTGCCGACCGTGCAGGCGAACACCTCGCTGGTCGCCGGGAGCTTCACGCTGCTATTCGACGGGCACACTATGCTCTCGAACATGTCCTCGTCCGAGCGATCGTCGCCGATGCACAGCACAAAATCTGGGGCCTTGCCGGTTTTGACCATGGATGACAGAAGAGATTCCACAACCACACCTTTACTTATGCCCTGCATCACAAGAAGATATTTTAGCTATTTGTGTTGTCACTGGGCCGACCTTGAAATATACGAAGTGGTTGCCAGCAATTAGACAAATGGATGGTTCAGTAGTCTGAAAAGTTGCTTTCTTAGGGACATAACTAAAAAGACTTGGGTGCGGTTTTCGCGAATTTTCCAGTCCACAGGGGAATGGTCCATGATGATCCGCGGAGAAGATGCAGATTGTCCCAGCCATGGAGTGGATGAGGACTGGATTGGATTAGATCAATCCTTATCCGTTGCCTTTAGTTTGATAGCTACGTCTAATTGATCGACATGTTTCATACACGTTCAACAAGTTGAAAAAACAAATAAGATAAATAGAAAAGAAAAGGCAGAGAAAAAACATGCACGCGCTTACCTGAGGGTTAACTTCGACGATGTGCTGGCCCCTCTTAACCACCACGGGTTCGTTGGCAAGCACGTTTTCAAGATGGTCGAGCAGTTCCTTCGCCTGGAAGGAACCAAAGTCCGGATCCGCCTCATGGTGGTGCCAAACGATGGCACTCTCTTTGTGCTCGATGTAGGAACCATCTGTAGCCTCTGCGTAATGCCGCATCACCGGTTCGGCTGTCTTCTTCCAATCGAAGTCGTCCGCGGCCAAGCATGAGGTTTCCCATGGCGAGTCCCTGCTCCACCTGCAGTAAACAGAGTCGATGAACACCAGTTTTCTTGTTTCTTTTCCTTAATTTGGATGGATAAACATCACATCGTGGGAACAAGTAGAAATGATTCTCAGGACCAAAATAAGATTTCGTGTTCGGTGAATTAACGTCAGGTCTACAATCCAATCAATCCCTTTTCACCCTATTTATATTGAGTCTTTAAGGAATATTCTAGACGCAAGAGTAGTTACGATTTACGACAAGACCAGCCATAGGCATGCCCTGGTCCTCATTTTAAATCGGTTGGTCAGCAAAATGTGCCCTTAAATACGCGGATGCTTCTTGTACTACCGTTGCTTAATTCGCAACCATACTAAAGACCTTATCCAAAACTGAACAGTTAAAACAAAAAGCAAAGCAAAGCGGAGTACTGGTACGGGTACCAGATATACTACCGGATCATCCAACAGTAGAAGAAAAGGTGTGCAGAAATCTTTACCTGGTGAAGTAACCGTGCTCGGCAGCGATCCCCAGCTTCTCGCATGGCGCGAACCACTTGCTCAGTTCGTCCTTTCCCCGTCCACTGACGATGAATACCCTATTCTTAGGATCCTCGCATAGTCGATTCAAGACAGAAATAACCTCACTGCTTGGCGTCTTATCGATGGAATTCTCCGGCATCACGGTGCCGTCGTAGTCCAAGAGAATCAGCCGGTTATCCGTCCTCCGGTACGACGGCACGATGTGCTCGACAGAGAGCCGCCTGAAATTTGGTCCGAGCGCCACCACCTTGAAGCTCATGCCGAACCCGATCCCCCAATGCCGCCGCGAGAAATGGTCCTTGCAGGCGCGCTGAAGGTCCTGGTCGAAGGACCGTGCCCAGTAGGCGACGTCGTGGGTGCTCACGTACTTGTAGTGCTTCTCGTGCCGCAGCCTCTGCTCGGCCTCGGACATCCCCAGGGCCGCGTTCATGGCATCTGCAACGGACTCCACGCTCCAGGGGTTGACGCGGATAGCGCCGCTGAGCGACGGTGAGCAACCTACGAACTCTGACAGCACGATGACGCTCCGCTTGGGCGCGTCGTCGCCCTCCTGCCGGCAAACCGTGTAGATGTACGGTATCCGGTTGAGCCCGTCGCGCACGGCGCTGACGACGCAGCAGTCGGCGGCCGCGTAGTACGCCGCCTTCTCCTGCGCGGAGACCGGACCGTCTATCAGCACGACCGGCGTGTACCCGGGACAGCCGAACCGCGCATTGACCCGGGCGCTGATGGCCCTGGCCTCGTCCTGCACACCCTGCACGTCGCGACCCTCGCTGCGCGCCGGGTTGGCGATCTGCACGAGCACCGCGCGGCCGCGGAGCTCTGGGTGCTCGACGAGCAGCTGCTCCATCGCCAGAAACTTGAGCCCAATGCCTTTGAACAGATCGACATCGTCGACGCCCACCATGAGGCGTTGCCCCTTGTACGCCTCCGCCACCCGGCGCGCCACATCCCGTGTCTCCGGCGCCGAGACCACCGATCTGAGCTGGCCCATGTCGATCCCGACGGGGAGAATCTTGACCGTCACCGTGCGGCCGTAGTACTCGATGCCGATGTAGCCGCGCTTGGACTGGTAATCCAGGCCGAGCAGCCGCGAGCACGCGGAGAGGAAGTGCCGCGCGTAGTCGAAGGTGTGGAAACCGACAAGGTCGGCGTTGAGGAGAGCGCGGACGAGGTCCTCCCGCACGGGGATGGTGCGGAAGATCTCCGAGGATGGGAACGGCGAGTGGAGGAAGAATCCGACCTTAGCGCGCGGGAAGCGCTTTCGAAGGAAGGTGGGGAGCGCGAGCAGGTGGTAGTCATGGATCCAGACGAGGTCGTCGTCGGGGCTGAGCACCTCGGTTAGGCGGTCGGCGAAGGCCCTGTTCGCCGACAGGAAGGAATGGTAGAGCGAGCGGTCGAAAGGTAGGCCGCCGAGCGACGACGGCGAGAGCGGGAGGAGGTAGTGGAGGAGCGGCCACAGGTAGTGCTTGCAGAATCCGTGGTAGAACCGGTGGTGGAGGTCGGTGGGCAGGTACACCGGCAGGCAGGAGAAATTTGCCACCAGGTAGTTGGACAGCTCATCGGAGGCGGCTTCCGCTGCGGCCGCCGGAAGCGCGCCGATGTGCAGGACCGGCGCGCCGGCCGGCAGGCCCGATCGGAGCTGGTACGCGACGGTGCCGGCGTCGACGGTGAAAACAAACCCGAACGGCGCGGCCGGGTCGGGGGCCGCGCGGAGAGGAAGGCGGTGGGCGACGATGACGCGGCGCGGCTGGGATGCCGGAGAAGGAGAGGTTGGAGACGCCGGAGACGCGACGGACATGACGCGCGGGAGCCGGAGCGGCGTCGGCGACGGCAGAGACGCGTCGTCAGCCGCGGCGAGGTCGAGCAGGTTGTGGCAGGAGAGCGAAGGCATCGCCCAGCCTCCCTCTCTCTCTCCTATCTGTGCGCGTTGCAGAGGTGGAGTTGGCGGTGATGGCGCATGAAAGAAGACGCAAGAAGGGGAGGCGTCGGGATAGATCAGTTCCTTGCGCCGAAGCTTCTGGGGATAGGAACGAAGATGGGAGAGTATTAACGAGCCGGTGGACGGAGCATGCGGAGGTTTATAAATGGGTCGTGTGAAGCCGAGAAAAGAAGAACGACGACGGGGAACAGGCGGTGCGATGCGATGGGCCTTATCCGGACCGAGAGGCTGAATGACGCACTTGCCCCGAGACCGCGACGTGGAGGCGTGGTTGGCCGCGTGACGAGGAGTCCGGCAAAATTGGCAGAGGAAATTGCTTGCTGTGTGGTTGAGCGCTTCCCTACCCGGGGATCGACGGTGAGCGTCGCGGTCAGCTAACGGTTGGGTTTATGTATCCATCCATCCATCTCTCTCTGCGGTGCGCGGCCTGGTGCTTACGGGCGGGATACGTCGTCGCCGTGCGCATGCCCACACGTAGGCGAACCATCCTGGAAGATGAGGCTTGCGTCCGGGGATGACAAGTGGGGACGATGGTTAGGCTCGGTGCTGTGGCTTTTTGTATGCGCTCGCAAGTCTTGCCACAAATGGTGGGACAAAAATTGGACCCGCGGAATAGCTGCTTGGACAGATCATCTATCTAGGAAATGGTTAAAACTTGCTAAGTTCGACCGATAGCGTATATTCATATAATTATCTCTCCCTTTATGTGACTTTAGATAGGACTAGCCTCTTAATATGTACTCACAAGTAAACCCCCTAATTTTATTTTTAAAAATTTAAGGGATGTTTGGATTACATTCGCAAAATTACAAGTCATATTTCTTCTAGACAAATCCAACTATACCATTTTAACTACTTTCGTAAAAAAGTGATGCACAATATCAAAGATGATATGTTTTGTCAAAATTTAAATGTATTAATCACAATAGAAAAATAGTGCTTATGATCGAAGAGAGTAACGGAGTGTACGATGTTGATTTTAATACTGCTGGAATTGATATAGATGGACTATTTTAGTTAAATGTCGTACTCGTGTACTACATCAATCTCGATTATAAAGATAAACTACTCACGAATTTTCACCTTTTTATTTATATTTGTTAGCATGTAATAAATAGTAATCCAATCTTAGCCGTCGACCAAATCTATCACCCGTGCTTTGTTAGATCAGCGATCACAACTAGTTTTTTAGTTTTTTTTTTTTGGGGGTAGAAGTAGTGGCGGTTATTGATCAAATCTATCACCCATACCTTGTTAGACCAGCGATCACAACTAGTTTTTTTTTCAGTAGAAGTAGTGGTGGTTATAGTTTTGGACCGGTGAAAGGGTTAATTATCTTAGCTGTACTTCTATTTATTTAAATCCTACTGATTGGCTTGCATTTTGTAGGCATATTATTGCTCTAATTCTTACTCACTTCAGTCCTATATTTCTTGACACATTTTAGATAATGACACGGTCTATAAAATGTAACTTTGACTTCTTTTTCTTCATAAATTTTTATTTAAAAATGACGTACGTATACTTTTATGAAAGAAATTTTAAAGACAAATTTATTCACATAGTTTGCATATTTTTAAACTTAACAATTTTAAAGTTATTTGTAAATTATATTTCTAATGTTTAACTCAAGACATATCTAAAACGTCAAAAAATAATAAAACCTGAAGAGAGTATGATCAATATCCACGAGCCACATTCATACGGATTCAATTCACATTGTCTCTGACACATATCTAATAATCGCTTTAGCTACAATTAAGAGCTTATGCTTAATCAATTGTGGTCCTTTAGATTTCTTTCTCAAACAATTAAAAGGAAGATTTGTTCCGAGGAGTTTTAATTTAATCGGACCAAGCATGTACAGAAATAGTTTTCAGGACCAAACAGCGCCAGCATGGCCGCCAGGCCACGGCATGAATGTGGCCCTGTTCCGGCGTCACTGCGTCAAACGCGAGTGGTTAACACGGCGTCACCGCGTCAAAACACGCCTGCGCCCAGCTGTAAAACACGGGATCAGCGCGGCACGTTCCGCCGCTCCCGGTCACATCCTCCACCGGATTCTGCACCTGATCTCCAACTGGCGGTCACCCACGACAGGATAAGCTCTCGCCCTCGCGCGTGCCGTGGCAGCCAGGTTGCTGCAGCTAAAAGCGAGGACCCAATGCAAGGCTGCCACGTCCCGTGGAGCCTGACGTGGCCACCAGCCCCCAGCCACGCCCGCGCGGGACCCTCGCGCAGCTGGACTCTGGCTGTGCGCCACGTGGGAGATGGGGGCGTGCCGCGTTGCCGACGGACCTCCCCGCCTCGGCCGGTCGGTCAGGCGGGGCGCTGGCCTCGCCGTTCACCAGCCTCGAAAGTAGGTGCAGGCGTGGACGTGTACGCGTGTCGATCACACGGCGCCGGGAGTTTTCCCAGGCGAAGGAGTGCTTCCTCCTCCTCGCGCGCACAAATATCTTGGAATAGGAGCGGCTGTCCGGCAACCGAACGTGATCCCGTCTGATACGAGCGTCATCTGGAGCACTACGAAGTCCAGCAATGCCGCGATTGACTTTTCCAGGAAGTGTTTGGGTATCAAGGGGAAAACCGAAGAAATCTGGCGGCACGCAGGGGTCAAGGCCGATCTACCACCCGTGATACATAAGTCGTTTTGCAATCACGGCAAGTAAACCACTCTCCCATACGAATGGCAACCTTAAAATCGGGCCGGTCACGGCAGCAACTGCCGACGATGTGTGGGACTTGTTATGGCGGTCACGGGCACGCGAAGAAGCGAGCTGTAGAGGGGAAGGGGGGCCCAAGCGTGTGGCCTGCAGGCTGCAGCGTGCGCTGTCGCACGAGCAGCAGCCAGTGTGCGCGCCCCATATCGGCTGGACCGCCACGTCAAGTTATTACTCCTCCGCATAAGTGCTGGAGAGGAAGTGCTTTGCCAGTTAATACGCTGATTAAGCTGTGTTAACGCTATAGTACCGGGAGTGCGGGTGAGGGGCCCGCCCAACCGCCACGGGACGTACCGCCCTACCTCGGATGCACGACACCTCCCGGTCGCAAGCAGGTTGACGTGAGGGGGTGAGGGCATGCCTCTGTCCCGGTACCGACGGGGTGACACGACCCGGCCACGTGGCGACCTCCTTGTTGTGTTGCGTGTGCACAACTAGCCACGGTCGAGGGTCGATCGCGTCAACACCGAAGGCAACGCGCCGACGAGGTCACCTACGCCGTATAAATTGCGTGTGCTGGGAACCAGTATTTTCGCAGAAACGGCTGTGAAGCACAAGCTATATTTTCGCAGAAACGAGTAGTACGATAACATGTAAAAAAAAAAGAGAAACGAGTACGATAAAGAGCAGGTGAGAACGACAAAAAGAAAGGAAAAAAATAAAGAAGCAACGTCATTTGGTTGGCTCTTGCCGGATCACGGACCGTATCCACGCTCCTCTCGACCCTATCCAGTTGTTCTGGGAGGCCCACGGCACCGGGACGGCGTGTGGGACCCCTCCGAAGCACGGACGGAGAAGAAAAAGAACCCCGTAGTACGTTGGATCGAACTCCTCTGAATTGGAGTTCAAAATTCAGGGTACTGAAGCGATTAGCATAGTACCACGAGAGAAGATGAACAGCAATCAAAATTTATATTTTTCGGAAATAATTTGGTGAAAGTTACTGTACCAAACTTCTGTTTATCAGACACTGTTTATATTTGCTGTAGATCTCATCCGTTGATTTCAGATGGAATGAATAGAATAGAAAGAAATTCCGAGCTACTGTAGCACCGCTGTATTGATTGAATCAATTCAGAGACCCCGATCCTAGTACCTTCGGTGTCCCAACGTTATCCACGCCGGGCCCGCATTCCGTGCCGCGTAAGCTGCTTACTCGCTGCTCTTGCTAATGGCGGGGCGGGGCCCACGCTGGTCATTAACATGAAGTATCAGCAGCGCCATGCTGCTCATCTACTCCTGCGTGTGGGCGTACGGATCCCACCGACTCCATACTGCAATTTGCCACTCCTCCGACCCGGAAAAAAAAAAAGAAAAGAAAAGATAAAGCGCGCGATCTGCAAAAGGCAGATCCTCGGACGACCGGGATAACATAACATAATCAAACCATACATACAAATGAAGCGATCAAACTTTTTGCGATTACTCCTAGTCCTGCAACTTGCTTGCTTGGTTAGGGACCTAGGGTGTTCGAGTTAGGTACGCGAAGAGAACGAAATCTCGTGGAGCTGCAAGCTGCTCGATCGTAATTTCTCAGCGGGACCCCAAAGGCTGCGTGTTGCGTCGGCGATTTTTTAGATTACGATACGAAGAAACAAGCGAAAAAGCGTAGGAGTGGATGGTTTGCACGCCACGCGGGTGATTAACAAGTCAGACACGAGGATCCGATTAGGACGGCAAAGTAAGTAATCTCGCCCGAAAATACCGACACATTTCTCTTGATCGACCCATCGCCCTGGGCAGTCCCGGGCTGCGTTCCACCTCGGCGCGCTCCGTTTCGGCGGTGTTCGAATGAACCGCGTCCTTCTGGGAAACAGCCGCGCCGGCGGCAGCGTGTGCCAGGAAACAACGAATGTACAGCGACGGCGACGCCGTGCGCGGCACGCCTGCGGAAGTCAGCGCCACGGTCGTGTAGTGATGGCCCGACGCGCCCGCGCGTTGAAAGTTCGACGCGCCTACTCTGCTGTAACAAGACCGTCGCGCGTTCTTCGTTCGGACGGGCCATGTGCGAGCGGGGGCAGGGTGACAGGGCACGGCGCCACTGCACCCTGGCAGCAGAGCACACGAGATTCTTGCCTTGGACTCCATCCCACCGCGGCGTTCTCCATGTCCCGCCCGAGCCCGCCAGGGCAGGCAGCGGCACGCTCATTTGACCCCACACAGAACGTCCAGAACGTGCCCTGCGGTGCGGCGGGCTGCCTTCCTTTCTCCGCCGAAATGCTTGACGCCATCGGCGGCTCCTCACTCACTCGTTCCGCGCATCATAGTCCTTCGCCTTGCGTGCCGACACGCGGCGAAGCTGCCGGGCGGGAGTGGCAACTCAGCGGCCGGGGGGTCAACCCCGAGCTCGCTCGTGCAGTGCTGTTCCGCCGTTTCGCAACGCCACGCAACGACGACAAACACGGCGCGGCGGGACAGCCGTCCCGGGCTCGATTTCTCCCCCACTCGTGACGCGAAAAGCCGACACCTCGCTTGCTCCCCGCGGCTCGGCTCTTCCTGCCACTGCAAACGCCGTGTTCTTTAGCTAACCTGAGCGCCGATGAGCTGCTCCTGCCCTTTCGGGTCCGACAAGAGTCATCACCAGACGCAAACAACCGCTCTCTCGTTGCTGGCCAAACGATTGATCGCCTCGCATCCAATGCTAGTAGGAGGAGGAGGAGGTAAGAGCGGTCCGTGCCACAAAGCACGGGGGATTAGCTCGATCGCTTCGAGGATAACGAGCGGCGGCGGTACGGTTGGGTGCCCGGGCGGTAGCGGATAGGCGTTGCTATAGCCTTTGCTTTCTCGGCGGATCTCCGGCGCCCGCCACGATCTCCG
Source organism: Zoysia matrella (assembly GCA_001602295.1). NCBI lineage: Eukaryota > Viridiplantae > Streptophyta > Magnoliopsida > Poales > Poaceae > Zoysia > Zoysia matrella. The sequence goes on along the minus strand of BCLG01001316.1, from coordinate 37,124 downwards.
CCGTGATTGCGTGGGTTTGACTTCAAACGTTCTGTCGGCGAATAGCTTTATTCTTCCTGCAAGATCTCGGTGAAGTGACGGAGTTGGATTAAAACGAACCCGGTGAAAATTTGGACGACCGTGCAAATCCAACCCAACCGTGCCCCGCGCGGCATGAACTCGAGACCGAGACCGCATCGAGCAAATCCCCATTCGAACGGGCACGGGAGTCCGTAATGGCGGGTCAAGAGCCGGCAATCGCCGTGAAGAACGGCCCGAGAAAGAGAGCGAGCGCAGTTGGGACGCAAATGAAGCGGACGTTTGGTGAGCGCAAGTAGTCTCGCCACGTCGCGGGAGCAGCAGGCAGGCCGCGTCCGGCGTCCCGGTCGCAGGGGTTCCCACGGAACCGCTCGGCGCCGAACACGGACGCCATGGATCCCGGGAGGGGAGGTTTTTAGTCACTTTTATTATCGCCACGGAAATGCTCGCGTGTTCTTATCTCCATGCACGACCGACCGGTGCCAATATGAATACGATGCCAGTGCTAGAATATGCAACAAAGTGCACTAACATATTCGTGAGGGCGTACCTGTCGATTTTTTTTTATAAAAAAAAGGCGGTGAGATGCGGTTGTTGCAACGTACTCGTGCATTACCCATTCATCTTAAATTCCTAATATCAATAGTCTCTTTTTTATGACCCTTTTGCGCAGATGGCGCCTGTAAATTAGTTCCAACAACGCACACGCTGAATTCCTGTCTGCTGACCGGCAGAACGCTCCACTACCTACACTCTGCCACAGCGCGATGCCCGCGATACATATCCGTTGCAAGTTCTGCTTTGACCACAAGTGCAGAGTGGAGTATAATACTCAAATGGTCTGCCTCTGATGAATCTGCGCCTTGCTCTCTCCGTCAATGTTGTTCTGTTTAAATTCTAGCAGTACTACTGCCGCCAAGCCTATCCAAATCAAGCGGTACAACAGTGATTGTGAAAATTAATCCGGTCCAAATGATCCAGTACGCACGTCGGGGGACACGACCCCGGAGCTACGAGTATGTTCCCAGCACGACAGAGCTAGCACCGCTCATCCACTTCCGCTGCTGCCCGCCAGCAGAAAAGTCCCGGAAAGAAAGAAAGGGATACCACGGCAGCCAGTTGCCTATTCCTCCAGTAACTTCCCCGTCCGTCCACGAGCACCGGAGCCGCACGCAACAGCTAACCTCGCCAAGTCGCTGCTGATCGCCGAGATAGGTGATGAAGACGACGGGGGGAGACAGGAAGCGACAGAGGAAGACGACGCGCGCGCGCGCAACATGGCTTGTCCGAGACAAACGCTCGTGGTTAATTTGTTACTCCGCCTCCCTGAGCTTCCCTCGCATCGCGATCGGCAAGCGGATCTTGACCATCGCAGTAGGCTAGATACGATGGAGATGTTAAGTGCAGAATATACTTACGGCGGTAAAGTGAAGCGGGTTTCGTTAGGTCGACCGAGGTGGCCGCGAGTCCAGGAAACCCGGCACGGCGACGTCTCGCTTTATCAACGGCGCCAATGAGACGCTGCCATGCGAGCCGTTTCGTCGCGTGACATGATCGTAGTCATCGTCACCACAATTTAAATGCGTCTGTTAGCTAGTTGCCCAATTATATACCACCATCTCGCGCTTAATAGAACGTGACCAAAGGCCAAAAGAGACGGCGATTCTTCTGTTCACGGCCTGAATGAAAGGATAAGGGCGGCAGGCAGGGAGGCAGGAAGGACCGTCCCCGAAAGTTTCAGTACGAGATAATAGTCGTTTGACTCCTTGGCGCTCCACCTAATGGCTCAGGCATTGGCAGGGATCAGCTTGCAGAATTTTCTGCGGGAGCCGGTACGAACAATGGCGCGGCGACCGTCGCGGGATTGGATGGACGTGCGCGTCGTCCCCCTCCTCCCGCGAGACGCGCGGTCCGTACGTAGACGGTAGGTACATCCACACCGGCGCTGGGGATGCCGTAGGAGCCGGTGTAAACGCTAACAGTCGCTCTGCACCGCGCCTTATCCGTCTCGTTTGATTGTTTCTAGAAGGAAGGGAAGGAGGAGTTGGTTGGTTGGTTGATTAGATTAGGGAGGCAGCTGGGTTTTGTTAACTGCTTCGTTGTGGATCATCTCATGATTAAGGGCGGATGGGACGGGGCCGCCCGGCGTGTAGCAGGAGTAGTACTGACAAGTGCGGCGCGGGGACGACGATGACATTCTCATCATGATTAATGATGGTGGCGATGCTGCAGGTGCAGGGGATGTCTCTTGGGCTGTGGATAAACAGCTGATGAACTTGGCTGTTGCCACTTGCCCACAGAACCAACACAGGAGTTTCGACGGATTATGCTCCTGCTCGGCAGCGAGGATATTTCTTTCAGTTGTGGGCCGGCAGTCCTAGCATGGGCCTTACTGGACCAGCTTCCGTAATAAGTTTAGGCCCATTAGACATCCTTTTATCTCCTGGTTCCAAAAGGGAAGCCCACAGAACAACTGGCGATCATTTTGACAGTGTAAACTTTTGTCCATATAAGGTTCGCCTAAAAAGATAGACAGGCCTGAAATATTGAAACATTATATTTTTGACCGAATAGAGAGATCAGCGACGGGGACACAAGTTCAGGCATCCCCCTAGTACATTTGAAAACAACAGACACTTCCTAACAAATATCTAGCTTGTACATCCACATATACGTGCTGCTCAACAAACAAACACACTGTTTTACTGTGCCACAAAATATGACCATACATATCGTTATTTCCCAACTTTCCAGAAGGAAACTCGATCATATCTGTTCCATATGAAGGAATATACACTAAATACATTTAGATGAACCAACCAACCAACCAACCAGAGGAGCAACTGTACTCCATGAAAACGTGTAACTTCTTACAGCATGGCACACAAAGAGGAAGCGAAAAAAAAAAAATCAAAACATCCGGAGTTTATCGTCTATTTGCAAGACTGAAGGAGCTGACTTTCGTTGGTGTGGCGACAACGAGGGGAGCCTCCGGAGAGTCACTGGTTGCAAAGTTGTCATGCATGAACCTGCTGTCAACGATCGATTGATCCTTAAGCACGACCTTGTAGCAGTAGCAGCTCTTGAGGCCCTGCTGATCACGGTAGCACTCGTGGTTGCTGTCCTTGATTTGCTGGAAGTTCCATATGACACTGAACTTGCCCACTGTCGCAACAAGATGCCTTTCGTGCTTTCCATTCTCTGTTACCTGAAGAGGAGAATTCCGTGCAGAGGAATATACGTCAGAACCAATGCTGATCCACATCAAGAACCAAGGAACTTGTAATTTGTGATGATGCATCTTACAAGCAATCAGACATCATCTACGAAAATAATAAGAAATTGGATTTTTTGTGAATGAAAATGCATACTGGACCTTTAGGCTGTTACTATGTTATAAACTGGAACTACAGGCTAATTAGGAGAAGCTACCACCTGAAGGTGGTCTTTATGGCAGCTTATTTTTAAGGTCGTCTTTATGCCAGCTTATTTTTCAACTTCAAGATAGTTGAAGGCTATGCCCAAGGTTATATAAACAACTACAGATTGCAAACGATAACTGAGCAACATACTTTTTTTTTTAACAAAACTGAGGAACAAGCTTGCTTTCCTGATCTAGTGACATAGACCTAAGTAGTGCAGTCTAAACTAAATATGGACACATCCTTTTCAGTTTATAATTTTAAAGAATGTACCATATTGAAAATGATACAAGTTTTGACACCTAGTAAATTAACTAGTATAACATCTCGTGAGAACAATGATGTCAGATCCATTTGAGCAATTATCGAAACAAAGCATTTGCATGGATTAGTTATAGCAAATAATAAACTGTTACTATAACCAGGACCAGAGAAAATAACCTGCTTATCATACACATATGAAACAACATTCTATTTAATGTAACTAGGTTGGCAATAGGAATATCCATTACTACGAGCCAATATGAAAGTTCACACTTACCCAAGAGAATTGGCCACCATGGAACTTGTTGTCAGTCCCTGCCAAAATTGAATCCAGTGGAGTGAGTTTCAGCAACCTCGGTGCAGCAATTTTGTTTCCCATACGACCACTAAACCCAGTCTTTTCCTTCCCATCCTTGTCCTTAAAGATAGTGCAGATCAAGATCAAGTATGTATCAGTAGTGCCCAATATCCATTTCCCATCATAGGTGACATCCACATGTGTAATTGGCGATCCAAGCCCTGGAAACGCCGTCTTTGCCATCCGCATTGAACTCTTTGAGTATAGTCTGATCTTGCCATCCACAGAACCAACAACAATTGAACCATCCCCAGTACTTGCAAAACACTGGAAGTTTGTGCCCCGTGAGAACTGATGGCCTTGCGACCAATTCAGCACCGGTGATTCAGAGGAGCTACCAATTGTCTGCACCCTCCCTCTAGCATCTCGCATATCCCACCTGCAGAGACGGTTGTCATCCAGCCCCAAAAAAGTTGATCCAGAGGGTTCAAGCTGCGCGCCCTTGCTGTCATTGGCAATATCTCGCATTTTTATCTCAGCTCCATCCTTCTCAAACCTCCACTCTGTGACAACCTTCCCAGTCTCAACATCAACATGGTGGACACCATTGGAATGGAGTGCGCCAGCTTCACCAGGGCTCAACAGCAGCATGTTAGTCTCTCCACGCATGAGCAAGGCCTTCTTCGGTGTATTGTATACGCTCCCACTGCCACCACGCCCACCCGTTATCCTCACCGACGAGCCCTTCCCGTGCACACCGTGCCGGAAATTTTTGACCACCTGAATTCCAGCGCCGCCAACCAGGAAGCTGTTGTCGAGCGCCCCAAGCGCAAGGCTCTGGATGCTGCCGCTGTCGCCAGCCTCCTCCTCAAACTCCTCCATCAGGTCCCTCGCCGGGGTGGCGACGGGAGGGGTGAGGCTGTCCTCGGCGTCCGCCCAGATGGCGTCGTCGGCCTCGCTGGGGCGCGCCCACGCGGCGAAGTCGGCGCCGAACACCTGCTTCCGGCCCTCGTCCGTGGCCTCAACCCCGTATGTGTTCTCGAATAGGCACCGCTCGTACTCCTCCCTGAACCGGCGGAATTCAGCGTCTGTGGGAAGCCGCAGCGCCCAGACGGAGCCGCTGGCTGCGAAGTCGGCCCGGCGCTGCGCGGGGTTCGTCTTCAGCTGGAGCTCCGGCCCCACGAGGGCGGAGACCCGCTTCCCCGGGCCGACCTCTAGGAACCATCTCGGTGAGGAGGACGAGGAGGAGGAGTCGCTCGGACCAGCCTTATCGACGAACGCGTAGGTCGCGCGGCGCTCGGCGGACACCCAGCGCGCGGAGGCCGAGGCCCCGCCGACGTGGAGGTAGAGCTTGGCAGCGGACGGGCGCTGGTACTTGAGATCGAGCGACCTGAGCTTGGCGTCGAGGGCCTCAAGCGACGACGGGGTGCCGGTGCGGAGGAGGTCGTCGTCGCGCTGGCCCGCACTCGCGGCGTTGTCGGAGATGGGGGATCGGGCGTCATAGTCCTCGTCGTACTCCTCCTCTTCGTCTGAGGAGGTGAGGTCGAGGTCCTCACGGCTATGGGAGCCGCCCATGGCAGTTGGGGGCTTGAAGCGGAGGGGAATTCGGCGCGAGGAGAGGCGACAACCTACGGTGCAGGAGGAATGAGATCGTGTGATGGGGGCGGGGAAAGTGAGGCGGTGGCGGGGAAAGTGAGGTCGGAGCTGTGGGGTGCAGGTATAAGTACACTGTGGTCACGGGGATGTGGGGAGCGGCGAAGGGGATGGTCGGTGGCGTGCGCCGGACGCGACGCGCCCCACGCGCCGGGGACGACGAGGAAGGAACGGTTGCTTCGCGGAGGGGGCGACGTGGAAATGTATTATTTCGTTTATTTTCTAGGAAAGGAAATATAATATTTTCTGAGGGGAAGAGTGCGAAGCGAACTCTCTCTCTCTCTCTCTAGAACGGGCGAAGCGAACTCGGAACACCGTGCTAGTTGAGCATTGGGCTGAGCTGGGCCTAGCGACCACAAGGCCCACGCAGATTCAGACAGCCACCCGCATCGCTGTCAAACAAACAGCCCGATATATCTGGCCCCTCCAGACCAAGCCGCGCCGCGCTCCTACGCCACTCACGAGTCTAGGAGCTTCCATTCCCTCCGCGGCTCCGCCCGCCGCCGTCATCGCCGCCGCCGCGGCGAGAACTCGCCTGCGCGGAGCGTTCGCCCCTTTCCTTGCAGGTAACCGAAGCCCCTAGATTTTTGTCTCAAGCTAGCACCCGCATCTGTCGGTCACTCGCCAGATTCGGAACCCTAGAAACAAGTCTGTTGTCTGTTGTCGCCGTCTCCTCTTGATTTGTAGCCTTAGTCGCCGTGGTTGGTCCGATTTGCTGTTCCCTGTTTGTTCGCGAGTGTTGGATTCGCTTGCTCGTTCAGTTTGAGTGGTCGTAGTGGTTGCGGTCTGAATCCCGTCCCGTGGCAAATGAGATCTGTAGCGCGCCCGTGTTTTCCCGTTGCTATTGATGAGATTAATTGGTCAAGTGGCCGTTCTCTGTTCTTTTTAGGTGTATTAATAGGAATTTCTCCCGTGATTTGAGCCCGATATTGAGCTCAAGGATAGGAAGTAGATCCGTCCTCGTACTCTGGTGCTGAGTGCTGACTGTAGTGGCGTGGAAAATCTTTGATGAAATTACTCTGAAGCAACGTCCAAACTCTGGTCCAGCATTATTAAGTGTCCAATCAGTGCGACGTTTCATTCTGGATATTGTGGCCTGCCGGCTGTGTGATGTCTAGGTTATATTTACATGCCATGATTACCTTGCTCTTGCAATCATATTGACCTGAAATAAATTCAGGACATCTCATTTGGTTTATTGTTCTACTGGGTAGAGATTATTGTGTTAACAAGTCATCTTTGATGCTGACAGTGCTTAATCTCTTGACCTTGCTTGTGTATGCATACGTTCAGGGAAAAAGAAATTCTAATTTGCTCCTCTTGATCATACAGGAATTTGTTCGCCATGGCCCGTTTGTACGTCGGCAACTTGGATGCCCGAGTGACTTCTGGGGAACTTGAAGACGAATTCCGTGTGTTTGGAGTTCTGCGAAGGTCCTTTTTGTTTCACCCTTTTTCTTTTTTTGCTGTTTCATATGATCGTGTGTTTAGATTTACATCTTTGCTACATTAGTTTTATGACGTTTTGTGATCTTTGTTTACTATTCTCTTACATTTTGTGATCTTTGTTTCCTATGCTCTTACTTATTTTGTTGTTGGTCTGTAAGATCGAATATTTTGATTTCTGTGTTTTCATGCTTCACCAATTTGACTTTCCAACTATACGATTATAATTTTTGTACACCCAGAGGTGTATTTCTTATTTTCTAGTGGTTCTTTACGCTAGTTATAATTATAGTTATATTCTATTGTCTAGTACCAATCCTGTTTCCTTCTGTAAATGAAATCTTCTCATCCTTAAGATGGAAATTTGCAATGATAATTGTTTTTATATGTTTCTTAGTTGCTTTTCTGTCTTGCCTAGTTCTTTATCATATGTTGTCTAAAATTGTTTCTCATGTTGCGGTTTGCCAACTTTTGTTTTTAATGCAGTGTCTGGGTTGCTCGCAAACCTCCTGGTTTTGCATTTATTGATTTTGATGACAAGAGGGATGCTGAGGATGCTATTCGTGATCTAGATGGTATGCAACAGTGCCATTGGTTGTACTTCATGAAGCTTTGCCTGCACATCTTTGATATTATGCAGAAACTTCCCTGAGATCATTGATCAGCATTATTATGGGAGTACTTTACAGATGACATCCTTGTTGCTTAGCTAAAATTCATACGCAAGGAATTCTGATTCACATTTAGTTGTTATTATGCTTGGTTTTGATGTGTGTGTTTTAAAATAGGCAAGAATGGATGGAGAGTTGAGCTATCTCGCAGTGGTGGCCGTGGTGGCCGTGATCGTTATGGTGGGTCTGAGTCGAAATGTTATGAGTGCGGTGAGACTGGGCACTTTGCACGTGAATGTCGTCTGCGGATTGGTTCAGGAGGTCTTGGAAGTGGAAGACGTCGCAGCAGGAGCCGCAGCCGCAGCCGCAGCCGCAGTCCCAGATACCGCAGGAGTCCGAGTTATAGTAGAAGGTAATCTTTTGTTGCTGTTGTTTAGCTTTTAAAACATTTTTTGGTCGGTATTTGTCATCTTTATCTAATTAACTCACATCTTATCTTTTGGCATCTAGTAGTGTTTTTCTTCTTTCAAAGCTGATGGCATTCTTCTTTAGTGCCTGCCTACAGTAATGTAGCAAACTAACTGATGATGGCCTTGGCCTTGTTTCTTTGATAATTTGATTTTGTCATTTTTCACACCTTTTATTTTCTTTTTTAAATAACTTAGTACGGTATAGTTAAAAAATGGTAAATGAAAGGCGGTCTGACTTAACTATTCTGCCAGCAGAAGTTACAGCCCTCGTTACCGCTCTCCAAGGCGACGTAGTGTATCCCCGGCTCGCGGACGCAGCTATAGCAGGTCACCTTAGTACAACTGCAGCCATGAAGAATCTCTGCTGTAATGGTAATGTAAATCAATGAACCTTTTTAAGTTTATACACGCATAGTATTACTAACATAATCACATGTATGTATTTTCAGAGGTGTGTGATGCCAGGTACCCACCTAGCAGGAACTATACATGAAGTCTACCTGATTCTGTTTTCTGTGAGAATTGTTTCTTGGCTTGTCTACCAGGAACATCTTAGGAACTGTCGTCAACTGCATGACTTCAGTTCAGGTTTACAACTTTATCTAGCTTATTATGATTGTCTTGATAAAGAACCTTATGATTTCGTTATGTGGTGTGCAACTAAGACATGTTACCTTTCTTGTATTTGTTAAAAAGGCATGTTGTCCTGCTTAAACGACTCGGCCAACTCTACGGTGCTCAGTTGTAGTCGTCAATCGTCATGGTTTTGTTCCTCCTGCATTCCGGGCACGCTCTTTCCTGCAAACAAATGTGAATCTTCTGTTACACCTTGCCTGCGATGCTCTTCACGACTGCGGAGTCTTCGCTGAAGCAAATTACATCTTCGTGACCGAGTTCTTCACTGAAGCGAACTAGTAACATCCTTAATACTACCTGCCTGAGCACTTCCTGCTGCCATGAAAGTAATATGCCACTGAATCCTTCTTAGAGAACCTGCAGTATATTGCCTGCTACAGAGAACTTTGGGCTCTGGGATGAATGAAACGCGCGTCTAGCTGCAGCCTAGTTGTGCATCTGAGGAGTTTTTGCTACGCAGAAAGCATATCGTACGACTTCGCATGTGGTGCTGTGTCTTTTTGTTCTTCGCTTTCAATGTGTTTCGGTCATCACACGGATTGCTTAGCGTTCAATTATTTTGCCATTGTATTAATCTTTTGTATAGTGATTGGTGTTGGGATTCGGTCCTTGGTTCATTCATCCAGTCTGTAACCTTTACCGCTTGCCTGCGTAGCTTTGAGAGTTCATTTTGTCCAATCGAACTCCGAGGAAAATGTTTATTGTTTCATTTGACTACCCTAACAATTCAACAACACAACAACAACAGCAAGGCCTTGTTTTCTGTTTCATTTTTCATGAGGTGCTGTTTGGTAAGTGGGAAATACAGACTGAGTTTGGGAAGAGGAAATATTACTAAAGATCTAAATCTACTATTCATCAATCATATCAAATCTTCATCTTTCATTCATATTTCAACCCCAAACCTATTTTAACATTTTTCATTTGCCAAAGGCCACCTGATTCGTCTTTTAAATCATAGCAGGCATGTCCCAGTGAACTATAGAAAACGCATAAAAGCAATAACAAAAATATGTTTAAATATTCTAATTTAAGTCATATTTTTACATAACATCCTAGAAAATGTCATTAAAACACAAAATCAGACTAAAGTACCACTTGTGACGCTGATCAAGCTTTATTTGGTTTGGACCCAACTTCTATTAGTTGGTCTCTTCGCTTTATTTGGCTTCATGAATCACGGTCACCTCGCTGTCGCAATCAGTTCAAAGCATCGAGTTACCCGCTCAAATCCAAGATTGCATGCGAAGAAATGTGAGCAATTTATAACAGTAGGATCACAATTTTTCTTCACAAATTTCCTAAAGTCAAACGACTCAAACCCGTTGAATGATCACCATTTCTGCGGCTTGTCTTCCCCCGGACGACCACTTGCACATTTCCTCTTCCTGTCGAGGAATCCCGACCGAAAACTCCACTTGCCCTCGCTTAGCATTGTAGCAATTGCGCCACTAACCTCAAACCAATCAAATTATCGGAGGCTAATTAAGCAATTAGGTGATCGTCCCCGTGAGTTCCGCGGATTCCTGGCTTCCCTGCCCGCCACCGTTCTCGAGCAAACTCCTAGTCGTCGGCTGTTCCCAACTCGGCGAACTCGCTGTTCTTCGGATCCTCCTATTCCTGCCTTCGCATCTCGGATTTGCTTGTGTCCGGACTCCACCGCGTCGCCGGCTGCCGGGCCGTCGCCCTTTCCACCGGGCGCCGGCCACCAACAGCGCACCTTCTTCTCCTGCCGGCGCCGCCAAGAGCATCTCAAAGCTTCGTTCCACCAGTCCAGGTCAATCACCGCAGCCGCCACCATCGGCATACCGTCTCTGGCGGTGCTGGAAGCGCAGATCCGCCAGTCGGACCTGGATGCATTTCGCCTTTGGTCGGTAAGGAAGCACCCTGCCTACTGCTGCGTCACTGCCTAGCTCGGATGGTTTGCGCCGAGAGATAGCGTCCTCTTCAGTTCTCCCGTCTCTGCCGCGAACGGTTCATTCATTTGCTGCATGGTGGCGGGGCAGTATGACCAGGCTAGTCTCCAGAATTTTCCGGGGCTCGGCGGAGCCCCCAGGGACGTCGCCGCTGAAGCAAACCATACCGGTTCACCAGAAGCAGGCGGCGCTCGCGGCCAGCAAGCATGGCGTGGCCGCCTCCAAGAAGCACAGGGTCTTTGTGGCGGGAGACGGGCGGTGGTACGGCAAGATTTTTGATCCGTCCAGCGACTTCATCCTGACTTGGAACCGCGTCTTCCTCTTTTCCTGCTTCGTCGCGCTATTTATAGACCCGTTCTACTTCTATGCGCCGAAGATCGTCTATGCCGAGCCCAACTCCTGCGTTGGCACGGACAGGTGCTTCGCCATTACCGTTACCTTCCTCCGATCAATGACTGATTTACTGTATGTCTTGCACATCATCATAAAGTTCGGAACTGCTTATATCAATCCGAGCGCGACTATGAGGGTCTTCGGAAGAGGAGATCTTGTCACGAATCCTAAGGAAATTGCATGGATTGAGTTCTGACTTAGCCGTTGATGTGGCTGCTGCATTACCTTTACCTCAGGTAATTTGTTGATCTTCTTTATGGTGTTCGTAACGAGAGTTTACTAGTACTGATGATTATTATTGTTAGCCTGCTTTGTCATAACTATCCGCTATGTTTCTTTTTATTCTAGGCTGTTCTTGACTTTATACTGATACAGATATGGATATGGTATTGAACAGCAAAAATTCCCTGTGATCTCAACTTTATTGTTCCAAAAATAGTTGCAGTTGCTTTCTTGTTCAACCATTTTATCCCCAAACTAGACAATTATCTGAATTCTGAATAAGGCATTCCATAAAGGGTTTTGCTTTTTCTAAATAGATGTTATGCTTGACTATGGTATTCTTCTTCTTCTTCTTCTTTTCCTTTTAAAGAAATGAGACTTGAGATTCTAAATGGTACTTAAAAGTATCTAATTTTGCACAAAATTTGTTATAGAATGTGTATTGACATCTATTATTTATTTTTATAACAAAGTGTGTCCTGGCTGATAGGGTTTCTCTCGTATGTTCACAGCATAATCGCCAAACACATATATTGCATGTTTATATCTCTGAATGTTCATGCACATAGGCCAAACTTTTACCATCATGTTTGTTTTTGTCAGTTGATACTTTAATAAAAGTAAATGTACTTGTCTTTTAGATATGGAACTCCATGTACTATACAGACTCTTTTTTTGTTCAGGTATACTCCATGCTTAGATTCAGAAATACTGATGGAACAAAATCCATTTTTCTATGTTCCTCTGGACAAAGTCATTATAATGCCATGCCTAAGAACTACTCTCAACTTCTCATGCTAAATTTTATTTGGACAGCTGTGAACAATGTAATACCCTGGAGTTCACTTCAGAGTTCGGACTGTATGTGTTACTTAAATACCTTCACTTTCCTGCAGATCATTGTCTGGTTTGTGATACCAGCTATAAAGTATTCCACTGCAGAGCATAACAATAACATTCTGGTGGTCATAGTTCTTGCTCAGTATTTACCGAGACTCTATCTCATATTCCCCTTAACTTATGAGATTGTAAAAACTACTGGAGTTGTTGCCAAGACTGCCTGGGAAGGGGCTGCGTACAACATGGTCCTCTACTTGATAGCCAGTCATGTACGGTATTGAAATGCACTTAAGTAGAATCCTTTATCATTACCTTTTTTTTTTGTCTTAGAAAATTTCATGTTGGATCTCACATTAATTTTTTATTTCTTGCTCTGCTTCCAGGTACTTGGCGCACTATGGTATTTGCTATCTGTTGATCGCCAGACAGCCTGCTGGAAGAAGACTTGCAGGAGTGAAGCTGGTTGTGATATTAAATTCCTCGATTGCGATGCAATACCAGATCCTAACTGGGCAAATTCAACCAGTGTCTTCAGTGACTGTGATGCTAGTAATAATTCCATCAGTTTTGATTTTGGCATGTTCCAGCTTGCATTAGAGAATCAAGCTCCTGCTCAAAGTTTTGCGATGAAGTATTTCTATTCCCTCTGGTGGGGGTTGCAGAACTTAAGGTACTTCCTTATCAGTCATGTTCATATCTTAAGACAACTAGGGTGCAGGGTGGAAACTCATCTTACATTTTTCTTTCACTAAACCACTGTTTAACACTACTATTTGGGTCGAAGAGCTTGACAGGAACCACATATTATCATGCTTTAGCTAAAATGATAGGATTTTACCTCGCTGTTAAAATTGAGAGTCCAACCTAAGCCCTTAATGTTCTCATGGCTGTTACTTGATAAGTTCTAAGGTTAGTGCATGATTGTTACTTTACCATTTGATTTTCTAATAAGCTATACATATCTTTCCTTTTCAAACAGCTGCTATGGTCAGACTCTTGAAGTGAGTACCTACATCGGTGAGACACTCTACTCTATATTCTTGGCAGTACTCGTTCTCATCTTGTTTGCACATTTGATTGGAAACGTGCAGGTACTTTTCCGTTCTAGAATTTTCTATACATTTACATGATGTATAGATGTGAACGGTTCACCCAGAAATTTATGCTGACAAATTATGGTCTCTTATTGTTTTTCAAGACTTACCTGCAATCTATCACTGTGAGAGTTGAGGAATGGAGATTAAAGCAAAGAGATACCGAGGAGTGGATGAGACACTGTCAACTTCCTCAGGAACTACGGGAGAGGGTGAGACGTTTTATCCAGTACAAGTGGCTAGCAACTCGAGGTGTGAATGAAGAGTCTATATTGCAGGCTCTACCTGCAGATCTTCGGCGTGACATTAAGCGCCACCTTTGCTTAGACCTTGTTCAGCGGGTAAATACTTTTTCCTGTTTTTGTGAATATGCATACTAAGTTCAAAACTGGTATTTGCCACATGCATGTTGTATGATATGTGACTGTGGGACTGCATGTACCAAAGTTATTCACCCCTGTAATATCCATGAAATTAAATGACACTCTCAGTTATATCTTAAAAATCATAATATTGCCAATGTCACAATAGCAATTTGAGGTGATTTATGCATTCTAAAATATATGTTGTAGCTACTTTAACCTAGGTGGGGCTAATGGTACTAGCTTTTGATATGAGATGAGAAACATGTCTTGGTGAATTCATATTTAATAGTCTGTTTTTCAATTGTTAAATATGTTCCTTTTAGATGGTCATTACTTTTTTTTTCTCAAAACAGACAATTTAGTGGTTTGAACTTGTTATTTTCCAAATTTACTATACCATCCAAATATTGCTGAGAATCCATACCAATATTTTCTACAATCCAAATTTACACCCTTTATTCCTAGTAAGGGACCTCCCTTGTTATTTTATATCACAGATTCCATTCACTAATCTCTCTCCATATCACAATGTTTCAGGTTCCATTTTTCTCCCAGATGGATGGTCAACTTCTCGACGCCATCTGTGAGCGTCTTGTATCAGCATTGTGCACAAAAGGCACATACATAGTCCGTGAGGGTGATCCAGTGACTGAGATGCTCTTCATTATTCGCGGGAAACTGGAAAGCTCCACTACAAATGGTGGTCGCACGGGTTTCTTCAATTCAATTACCCTAAAACCTGGTGATTTCTGTAGTGAAGAACTTCTTGGATGGGCTCTTGTTCCCAAGCCTACTACAAACTTGCCATCATCCACTCGGACAGTGAGGGCACTCATAGAAGTGGAGGCCTTTGCACTCCAGGCTGTGGATCTCAAGTTTGTTGCTAGTCAGTTCAGACGTCTGCACAGCAAGAAGCTGCAACACACTTTCCGGTACTACTCTCACCATTGGAGAACTTGGGCCTCTTGCTTCATCCAGGCTGCTTGGCGGCGGTACAAGAGGAAGAAGATGGCAAAGGGCCTGAGTATGAGGGAATCATTCAATTCAGTAAGATTAGACGAATTGGATGAGGAAGATAAGTCGCCACCCAAGAATGATCTCGCTCTGAAATTCATTGCTAGGACCAGGAAGCGTCCTCAGAACATGAAAGAATTGCCTAAGCTAATGAAGCAAGATGATCCAGACTTTCCAGCTGAATCTGAGGAGTTAGGTCTAAGATAAGTACATTGGTCATTGCTACTGCTGCTGCTGCTGACTCTGCTGTAAGAAAGTCCTGCTTGCTGCATGAAAGGCTACAAGCGGACTTGGTAACATGAACTAAGCTTGGGTTGACGGTACCATTGTTGATGTGAGAAAGGCAACTTAGAACTCAGAATGTGATGAAGCTTCTGACTGAGTTAGGTTGAATTGTCGTAAGTTAACTTTATCTTCGTTTTTGCCATATTTGTACTTTCATATATCTTTCAGCTTATAGAATTACTGAAACAAAAGTGAACTACGCTGTACATTGACTGATAACCATGTTGTAATTTCTTCTGTTAATTTCTCTTTTGCCCCCCTTTTTCCTCACTGAAGCCAGACCCTTATTTGCATCAAATTAAATGTCCAGGGCTCATGCCCTTTCACCAAACATTGAACACACTGTTCTTACTGTACCTTTCTATTCTACTCTGCAAATTGTTGGGCTGGCTGTTTCTAGAGAAGTTTGTTGTCAAAGTTCCACTGCAAGATCATTCACATCTCTCATCTCTGGTTCAAGTATCCCCCCTTGGAGATCTTCTGAGAAAATATGAACTATCTGCGTGGAGGAAGGACCGAAGGAAGCAGCCTGTTTAACGGGTGCGCAACTCAAGTTGTCGGAGCTAACAAATGCAGGTTTGGCAAGGAGAAGAAAGCAGAAGGAAGGCAGCGGATAGTTCGGGCTTTGCCGTCGTACAAGGGAGAAGAACCAAACCACCTCCGCGCTAAACGTGGTTGTAGGCTTGCGGTGGACAGGACAGCACGCTCGCCGTCGCCGATTGCTGGCGCACATGGATGAGTCCTGTCGCTTAGACGGAGGCCCAAGCCCAATTATAGGCCATAGCCAGAACAAATGTTTCGGAATCCCAGAGTCTCAACGGGAAAGCGGAAGGCGCCGAAGATGTTAAAGAAAGCACTGCC
Source organism: Zoysia matrella (assembly GCA_001602295.1). Taxonomy (NCBI): domain Eukaryota; kingdom Viridiplantae; phylum Streptophyta; class Magnoliopsida; order Poales; family Poaceae; genus Zoysia; species Zoysia matrella. The sequence goes on along the minus strand of BCLG01001316.1, from coordinate 21,316 downwards.
GTCGTTGTGGAACCTTTGAGCTTGGGTCCTAGGGATGAGAGCTCCAGGACCGTCTTCCTCCCAGAACCGCGCATGTCCCTGACGACATATATCCGGTGCATGCATGTGTTGATCAGAGCTCGTGCCCGGGCAGGTAGCCGTCGATCATGTGCGTTAGGTTGGCTTCAGTTCCTGACGAACCCTCGTATAAACAGAGCGTAGCAAATATTGTCTTTTTAATATGAACGATGTCGTCGTTGACTTTTAACATTAATTTTGATCATTTATTTTATATTAAAAAAATTAGTTTAAATGTGTAAATTTTTAAGTTGTGAGTCAAATAACTCTTATAATAAATTAAATCATAACAAAGTGTATAATATTTATTAAATTTTTAAATAAAATAAATATGTTAAATTGATATTAAAAATCAACATCGACATCAATTTAAAAACAGAGCGAGCAAGTATGTGATGACGCACGTACACAGTCCAAGGCATGCGGTGCTGCTTGTTTTACCAAACCCCCGCCGTTTCGTTCATGTCGACATGAAGCCTGCCGGCCGGGCGCCGTCTCCTTTCGGTATAAAATTGTCACGGAAATTCTCACGTCGGCAACGCCGCGATGATCTGGTCTGGCCTTGCTCTCTCGCGAATTATGCAGCGTAATTTGGGTCTCATCACTCATGCATGTGCGCTTTTCCATTAGATATCTGGTCAGCTATGTAGCTTTAGCTTCCCTGCTCCTCCTGCCTTCACCTGCACCACGAAGGCGACCATACCTGCTCCGATCCGGTGAACCATTGAACCAAGCATCCGGCCAACCGGCAACCGATGTTGAAGCTACGACAAAGAAAGGACCCGTCCAGCCAGCCTCCTGCAGCTGTCCTGGCAAAATAAGGGTTGGATGTTGATCAGATCCAGGCACAAGCAGATATCTCACTGTCTCCTCCATGATCGGTAATGTAGTGAAGTGAACCAAACCAAACTAAACCAAAAGCGTCTACACACTACACCTCACTGTCTCCTCCGCGATCGGCAATGCAATGAAGCGAATTAAGAGTAAATTTCACAAAACTACAAGTATTTTATTAAAATTATTATAAAACTACAGATTTAATCTATAAAATTTCAAAAAACTGCAAATTTTGAATCAACTTTATCACAAAACTACAAATTTTGTATCTAATTTATCAAAAAAATATAGATTTTGTACTCAAATTATCACAAAACTACGGATTGTATGTAATATACATAAAATTTACTGTAGCAAATATGTATTTTTTTAAAAATCGTGGTTTAAACCTGTAATTTTGTGATAATATTCATAAACTACATGTAATTTTGTGAAATTTACTCAATTAAAACCAAACCAAACAAAACCAAACCGCAAGCTACTGCTTTGTTTGTAGAGTAGGATATTATTCCTTGGCAATCATAATGTAGTGGTAAAATTGTTGCCTCATGACCTTAAAGTTAACAAAATTGTCAAAACTGATTCAGTTTTAAGTGAAACCGGTCCCGACTGAACTGTGCATCGGAGTACCATTTTTAATCTCAGCGCGACACTTTACCGCGAAGAGTGGAAAACGGACGCAGGACCAGGAGCCGTTCTCGTCCCTGTACGAGCTGGGCGATCGTCGTACATGATGAAACTCTCTTCGGCCGTTTGCCAGCGCGTTCATTCCGCCTGCATGCATCCCTGATCTCTTGTCGACTTGCAGGCCCAGTAAGCGCCAGGTCATCCGACGACCTGGCAAAGAACGGCGGCCGCGTGTTACCGTTGCCCGCGAGCGAGCGGGGATCCCGCCGCCGCCACCTCGCTGCTGACGCGGTTCTTGGCGGCCCCGCTTGTCGGTCTCAGTCTCCTCCGAGAGAGTCGCGGCTCCCTCCCGTTACTATTTCACAACAGGACCCCTCTCCTCTCCGCCGCCTCATATCATCTCCAAGCGAACCCGTAATTGCAGCGCAAGTTTGAGGGCCGAGATGTTGGCGGCGGCGGAACGGAAGAAGGAGGGGCTGCCGTCGGCGCCGGAGGAGAAGGACATCGAGGACTGTCCGCTCGACGAGGACGACGAGGTGGACGCGGAGGAGAACTCGCTCAACTCCCAACCGTGGCCGCGGAGCTTCCGGTGCGTGCATTCTTCCTCGACATTTCTTTCTCAAAAGATACTTTTATCCGTAGGAATGGCGTAATCAAGGATGAAAGCCCGATGATGCGCTGATTAAATGGTACGCTTCATGGATCGTAATGTACCGCCTGTACGGATGGTCCGTTTGTTTCGCAGGGAAGCAACTGACACCTACACGATCGCCGCGCCGCCCAACTTCGGTTGCCTGGTTCGATCCACGAGCAAAAGCTCAGTTCTCGACGGCCGCGATGGCGGCTGTTCTGATGACCTCAAGTTGCCGCTTTTGTCGGACAAGCTACAAGTGAGGCGAAATTCAGGCAACAGCCTGCATGAACCTCTTGCTTCAGTGACGCTTGATGAGAAACTCTCGGATCATTCGCAACAGCCTGAAGAAGCCTCGTCAGTCACGCAAGGATGCAGTCTGACTCAAACTGTGCTCAATGGTAATAAGCAATAACATCATAAGGTTTTTTTTCCTTGGATAATTGGACATGCTCTGAAGTATATTGTCTGCTGTTTCATAGGGGTTAACGTGCTTGCTGGTATTGGAATTTTCTCGGCCCCGTTTACGATTCGTGAGGCAGGTTGGGCCAGCCTTCTGGTTCTAGCCTTCTTCGCTATCGTTTGCTGCTATACTGGGGTTCTTCTGAAATATTGTTTTGAGAGCAAAGATGGCGTTTCAACTTATCCAGATATTGGAGAGGCTGCCTTTGGAAGAATCGGTCGTCTTCTCATTTCTGTTAGTCCTTTCTTCTTTAGAATATAATCCGTATTACATTGAACGGAAGCTACTTGAAAAAAAAAAACAGAAGAAACTGAACTGGGCGGCATTTGCATAATATGTTTCAGGACAATCGAGCTCCATGGCACAAGTTGAAATGACACTAAAACGATCAGTAAGGACACAATACGAATCAGTAGACCTTTGCAAGCTTAATCATTTTTTTTTGTGTAGAAAATGGAATTAACCCTGGCCTCTGCGAAAACTTACACAGACTCCAATTGTTAAAGCACAGTCTGATAATCATTAGTATCTCACGTTGTGCAGATAGAACAAATTTAATTGCATTAATATCTAACATTTTTACGGAGTCTCTAGCAATCTGATGCTTGTGTTTTCTTATGCAGATTGTTTTGTACACAGAGTTATACGTAAGTAACTCTTTTCTCCTTCAATTTTGCGTAAATCATCAAGTAAACATTTAAAAAAAAATCATAGGGCTCTACATACTTCTCACAGCTGAACCATCTACGCTTTTTGAATGCAGTCCTTTTGTGTGGAGTTCATTACTCTAGAAGGTGATAATCTCGCGTCGATTTTCACTAGCACCAGTTTCGATTGGCTTGGAATTCATGCAGATGGAAGGCACTTCTTCGGAGTGTTATTTGCCGTTGTAGTTCTCCCCAGTGTATGGTTGCGTGACCTTCGTGTGATATCTTACATTTCAGGTCTCACTGATCTTAACCTGCTTCATTTTTTTTTATTTCGTTTCATCGCATATTAAGATAACTCAATAATGATTAGCATTTTTTTTGGGGCAGCGGGCGGTGTGTTTGCGACTCTTTTGGTTTTCCTATCTGTTGCTTTAGTTGGTGCCACTGGAAACGTGGGATTTCACATGACAGGGCAAGCAGTGAAGTGGAATGGTGTACCGTTTGCTATTGGGATTTATGGTTTTTGCTATGCGGGGCACTCGGTGTTTCCAAATATCTACCAATCAATGTCTGATCGCTCGAAATTCAACAGGGCGCTGTGCATATGGTAGGTAACTGTGTCATGAACTGCATTCTGATGCACTTGGATTTTTTTTTAATAGTTCAGTTCTACTGAAATTTGTCAAGGTTCTGAATAATGATGGTTGCTGTCCAGCTTTGCAGTTTGCACGTTCATATACGCTGCTATTGCTGTTATCGGCTACCTCATGTTTGGAGAAAATACGCTGGAACAGATAACTCTGAATCTTCCAAAGGATTCGTTCGCTTCAAGAGTTGCACTGTGGACCACGGTAGGTCTGCGGGCCTGATAATTTAGTTCGTGACACTTCCATGCTTTCTTGAATGCCTCTCATTTTATGTTCCTTTTGTGTTCTCAGGTGATCATTCCTTTCACCAAGTATCCTTGAACGTTTTCCTGATCAATCTATCTTTGGATACTTTGCAAGTTTCTAGGATTGCAGTAGTATGTTCCTTGATGCCCCGATCGAATGGTTCTGTTTCATCCTTAACAGCATGTAGATATTCTCTAGTGATAAACCCATTGGCTCGGAGCATAGAAGAACTGCGTCCGGCAGGGTTTCTGACCGATAAAATCTTCTCCGTCACGCTTCGGACTGCCCTTGTCGCATCGACTGTGTGCATCGCCTTCCTCCTGCCATTCTTCGGTAACTAAGCGTCGTACTGTCCTCTGAAATACAGATCCCTTTCTCTCTCAATACAGCAACGAAATATGTCGATGAATCTTGATAATGTACTACTGAAAAAGTTGTGTTATGTGTCCAGGCCTTGTGATGGCTCTCATTGGATCTGTTCTTAGCATACTGGTGGTATATTGCTTCTCTCAACCACGTGACTTTTTGCCAATTTGCTACTCCGTGTACCTGACACTTGTTTCTTCAGGCCCTCATCATGCCCGCCTTGTGCTTCCTTAAGATCGCGCGGAACAAAGCGACACGCGTGCAGGTAAACCAAACGTCACCATGATACCATCTCTCAAACATTCAGATGAGCAGCATGACTGACACATTCGTGCGTTCGTTCTTCTGCTGCGATTCCAGGTCGCGGCGAGCGTGGTGACCGTGGCGCTGGGTGTCGTCTGCGCCGTCCTAGGGACGTACGACTCGATCGCGAGGATCGCTGAAAGCTACTCGTCGCGCTAAGCTCTCGGAATCAAGGTTACGAGACTAGGCAGGGTACCATCGTACCCTGTGTGTAACCGTACTGTTCAGGCTGCACCAGACTGTTTACCTGCTTGCTCAAGATCAAAGCGTGTTGCCGGGCAGGGCGCCATCGTGCTCTGTCTCTAGCTAGGCCTGTAATAAAAGGTTGACGTCTGTTCTGTTTGTATGTGTTCCTTAGAAGAACCTTCCTTTCTGCTATCAGTATCCTGTGTATTGGGTTGTTCGTGTATGTTTCTCTGAATCAAGACGAATCCTGTGTTTGGGCTGCATGTATGTGTGTTTCTCTGAATCGAGACTTGGGAAGCCATGCTTCACCGGAGCTCCAGCCGGCAGCACGTCAGCCGTCGCCACGGCGAACAGAAACGTAGGCCGTGCATCTGGGTGTATGCGCTTGCCGCGGGAGTGAACTGCAAGCTGCTTTGGGTTTACGTGTTAACGACGTGGATGGATAACGATCCTGTCGAAGACCAGTCTGCTTGCTTCGGTAGCGATCTTCCAACACGTCTTCCCCTCTTTTTTTTTTTTTCCCTTATCTCTAACACACGCCTTCAACCCCGTGCTCCTCTGCATTACAAGCGAATGGTCTCGTGCGCGCATCTCCATCGTGCATGGCTGTAGGATGCCGATGCTCGAACCGGTTGCCCGGTCAGGCAGAAGCAGCGGGAGGGGCTTCCGCTGCGCGTGTCTTCGCTGTTCCAGAGCCCATTACAACAGAGCACCTGGAGCAGGGGCTAAATGAACGGGACTGCTAGGAACTGGATGGGCCGTGCAGACGACATCGACATCCAACGAGACAACAGTAGAAACGCTCTCCCGGTTGGAATTAGTGGTTGGGCTGGGCTGACCGATCACTGTGTCATCCGGTATTGCTTTGTGGATGCAATCGGCCAGTCGCATACTGGGCTGCCCCAAAGTAAGGCAAACAGGGTCAGAGATTAGGGGGACAAAATCTTAAAAATCATGTATGAGCGTATGTTGATGCAGTTGGCCCCTTCTTGAACAAAACTTAGCTCACTACTATTACGCAGTCCCTTCTGATCGTGCACAGCGTGCTAGCACTCAAATGATTAAAAAGGCACATCATGCATGGTTTTATACATACTGAAAAGTGAAGGACTGCTATTGGGGTGCTAGCGTGCTAGTACAAACTTCAGACATTACCAATACTCGTATAACGAGAATTGTTAAGCTGGAAACCCACATTCACAAAAGCGAAAACAGAAAGCGACGGTGACTTTTCATGCAAAGCCGGTGGCTTGCCTCTTTACGGGGCTCCAACTTTCCACAGGCACCTCACCTCAATTTGTTTCTACGGAATCCCAAGTGGCCTCCTCCTCCTCCTCCGTGGCAAACAGAGAGAAGGGCGTTGCTAACTTTATGCAAAGACGGGCATCTTTGCATGCCATCCCACTTCGCAGCAACATTTAGCCTCCCATCGACCTTAAAAGACAAGACCTCTTTTTATTTTTCCCGCTCGTGACTTTCAGGAGTCAAAAGCGGCTAATCCTTTCCCTTCCTTTGATTGGCGTCTCAAACTCCCTGGCATTTTCCTCTTTTCGCCCGTAAGGGGCATGCATATCTTTTTGACGCTCCCTTCACCATCCATGCTGTGTGGGTCTAGCTATGGGAGCATCAACCAAGCATGATGCTCTTTGTTAACACTAAAAGTATTTGAAATATAATTTATAATTTTTAAATAAAATAAATGGTATAAAATAACATAAAAAGACGACAATAATATAAGAAAGAAGAGAATAGATTTAAAGGCTTGATAGGGCTAATTACGGTGGTTAAAAGGTGAAACTGGCTTTAAGCTGTTGCGGGTGGATGTGGAGTATGATGGATGTGATTCACACTTTTACTTTGCACCAACTTTTTTTTTTTTTCTTCAAGGTAAGGATCGATCGACGCACGCACACCCGCCGCGAGCAGGCACAAGTAGCATCATTACTGCGGCTCATGATGATCTACTTTGAGTTGTGGAGATGCACGGTAACTTAAGCGAGCGAAAGCAGAGAGCAACACAGCTTTGTTTGCTTGCACCTCTCGCTCGCTCTTCATGGCGGAAATGAATAATGGACGAAGCGGAATGATTTCACCACCAAAGCGCCGCCGTCTCCACTGAAAGCCTGCAAGAGCGAGGAAGAAAAGGCGGCGGACTGGCTAGGAGAGAAAGGCACGCTGTTTACTCCTTAAAAAGACATGAAGCAAAAAAGAAAAAAAAAGGGCTAGTGAAATTATGCGTGTATATATAAACCACGCCAGTACCAGGTAGACTCCTTCGAATTATTGGTAGTACTACGTGGTTCGCAGAAATCGTGCCCGATGGTGGATTCACTTTTCACCTTTTTTTCAATAATTACGCACGCACAGAGTGTGGTTTGTCAAAAGTGGGGAAAAGGCAAAGCGGAAATTCCTCTGAATTACTATATGACAAGATAGCTCGAATCATCATATACCTCAAACAAGCAATGTTGGCGATCAGTACCAGCTGCTGCATGCTCCGGCCTGAGCTTGGGCTCTGGGTTTTGGCTTAGATTAGCACTGCTGGGGGAGTATATCACAGCACATGCTGCCTTCTTCAGTTATGTGTGGGACGTGAATATTATTCGGCGGCGCAGCCGGACACGGGGATGGAGGCTCGATCATGTTTGGTTGGTATGTGGGGTAAGATGCTACAAAAGTGTGGTTTGTTATAGTTGTGACAGTGAACAAATAGCAGTTTAAAAATTTGTGGCATGATTAATCTTAGACGTGGCAAAATTAGACACCAACCAATTTAAAGACAAAATCACGTCTTTTAACGTACAAAAATACCTCTAAATTTATTTGCCAGATCTAAAAAGACTAATTAAACCAGTGATACATATACAATGCAGCCTAAAATAATGTACATTTAGGATCCAAAGTGTCACATACTCTTTCTGTTCTTTAATTGATGTCGTTGTTGACTTTTAAATTTAATTTTAACCATTTATTTTATTTAAAAAATAATAAATTTTATATATTTGATATAATATGATTTAGCATTAGAGTTATTTCAATCTCAACTTAAAATTTTACACATTCGAGCAAATTTTTTAAATAAGACGAATAATCAAAATTAAATTTAAAAGTCAACAACGACGTCAATTTAAAAAACGGAGAGAGTAGTATTTCTCACAGTTAATTGCTATCTTTTCGTCCCACACTCAATTTTAAACCACACAAAAGGTTCTGACCGAACTCTCCCATTTGCCAACTCTTTTCCAGCCTCCACCACTACGACAAAGCAATTCTTCACATTGTGAATTTATTCATTGCCGACCGCAAGCGTCACAACGATTTACTAATCGTAAAAATGAGTGTAGAAACTACCACCGTGAACTTGCATTGAAGTGACCAATCCAAAGAGCTGAGTGCTCTTTGCTTTGCTTTGCTTTACTTGATCCGTCGGCCGGCCCCACCCTGGCAGAACCACAAACCTATGCTTGCAGGTTCCATAATCTGGTCCCTGTCCCCGCCTCTTTAATAGCTGCACGCACGCTTCGCCTGTTACCACTTGAGTGCAATCACAGCAGCAACGCGCACGTATATCTCCCGCCGCAGCTAACACCATCTCAGGCTCTCAGCCGTCCGCGAGTATACGGCGTCGCGCAGCGGCTGACACAGGCAGGCATGAGAGCCTTCACGGCGGCGCCAGCCGTCGCCACGCTTCCATCGGCCGCGCCGCCCCTGACCCCCGACGCCGCGGCCG
>BCLG01001316.1:0-12343 GCA_001602295.1 Zoysia matrella | reverse complement strand
CCACGCCGCGCCGCCGCTCTCGAACGCGCTCGCCGCCGCGCTCAAGCGGGCCTACGCGCACCACCGAAGCATCGGGAGCGGCGGCGGCGGCGTCGAGGCCGACGACCACCACGTCGGCGTGCCGCACCTCGTGCTCGCCATCCTCGACGACCCGTCCGTGGCGCGCGTCATGCGGGAGGCCTCCTTCTCTAGCACGGCGGTCAAGGCTGCCGTGCTGAGGTCCCTCTCCGATCCTGCGGCCCCCGAGTCAGCCGTATACCTCAAATCCCGAGTGCTGCACCTGGAGGAGGAGGTGGCCAAAGTGGTGGAAGTCTTGAAGAGGGGAAGGAAGCGTAACCCGGTGCTCGTCGGCGACACGGCGGACGTGGACGCCGTGGTGCAAGAGGTGATCACTCTGATCCAGGAGCAACGACTTGGCAACTCGCGAGTCATCTCCTTCCCCAAGGAATTCGGCGATCTGGTCGACATGGATAGGGCAGAGCTAGTAACCAAGGTCAAGGAACTCAGCGAGGCGGTTCGATCGGAGTTGATGGCGCCGGCATCTAACTGCGGCGCCGGCGTAGTGGTCAACCTCGGCAACCTGCAGTGGCTCGTCGAGGAAAGGTGTGCGGCTCTTCAGCGGGAGCAAGAGACGCGGCGGGAGGTGGTGCTCGACACGGCACGAGCCGCGGTGGCCGAGATGGCGCGCGTTCTCGGCCAGTTCGTCGAAAGCGAGCGCCGCGTCTGGGTGATCGGCACGGCTACGTGCGCCACATACTTGAAATGCCAAGTGTATCACCCAGCTCTGGAGACTGAATGGGGTCTTCAGGCCGTGCCTGTCACTCCGAGACCCCCACCGCCGCCGACGCCGCTCGGGCTATCGTCCAGGTTTGCTTCTCTCGCACTCAGTGACACTGCTTCCGAATTCTGGCATTGCCACATGTCCAAAGCCTAACAGAACGATCCATTCGGTCTGCTGTCTTGTTATCTCAGTGCTGGAGTGAACAGAGGCATCCTCAGCAGCTCAGTCGAGGTGTTGTCATCGGCGATGACGCGCGCAGTGCAGCGGGCGTCGAGCCTCTGCAAGTCCTGCTTGGATGGCTACGAGCGCGAGCGCGCCAAGATGGCTTCGTCGGAGCTCGCCATCCGCCCCGCCGAGCAACAGTCCATGTCGCAGTGGCTGCAGATAGGGACGCCCAGCAGCGCGCGCCCTCTCGACCGTGCGCAGGTTGGTTAGTTATTGCAACGTCGTGTCCTCGCACATGTGATCTGCTCCTATACCATGGGCGACGGCTTGACGCGTGGAATCTGTCGCTTTTCAGGAGAAGGCGCGCGAGGCTGACGAGCTGCGACGCCGGTGGCGGGTGCGATGCGCGCAGTTACACTTGCATGGCCGGCCACCGCTGGTTACCTGTTCCGAATGGAACGCCGCCAGTGGTATCGGCAGCATGCAAGTTGCGCCGGTACGGCCATCGGTGCTGCCTGAAAGCGGTACTGTGGACACGTACCTTGCGCTTGGCATGGCGTCGACGAAGCCGGCGTGTGCCGTAGACGAGAAGCTGCTCGTGAGACGGCTCACGGAGGCCGTGAGATGGCAACCGGAGGCGGCGGCTGCCGTTGCCAGTGCAATCACGAAGGCCAGGTGGTCCGGTGAATCCAAGCGACGCGGCTCGGGGAGTACCAGGGCCGACGCGTGGGTCCTCTTCGCCGGGCCTGACGCGGTCGGGAAGAGGAACATGGCCGAGGCGCTCTCCATCTCCGTCTTCGGCATGGACGCCGTCACTGTGCGTCTCGGCGTCAGGGAAGGCAGCGACGACGGTGGCGAGTGCGTCGTGTCGAGCCGCGGCCGGACGGCGCTGGACCGCGTGGCCGAGGCCGTACGGTCCAACCCCTTCCGCGTCATCGTGCTCGACGGCGTCGACCACGCCGACAACGTTGTGCGCGGTGCGATCGTACGCGCGATCGAGTACGGCCGGCTCGTGGACTCGCACGGCCGCGACGTCTCCCTCGGCAGCAACATCTTCGTTGTCATGTCGCAATGGTCGCCGTCGGTGGAGCACGTCACGATTTCTCAACCGCTTCCCGATTCGCCGCCATGGAATCCGGTGAGCGGGACAGGGAAGCGCAGGCCGGAACAGCCTCTCGACGGGGATCGGCGGACGAAAGCGCGTAAAGACTCCCCGCGGAAGCCGCTTCCTCTGGACTTAAATCTGTCCATGTCCGATGATGATATTGGCGATGACGACGATAGCGGGGGCGAGGGATCACGGAATTCGTCCAGTGACCTCACAGTGGAACACGATCAAGACTATAATCGGTTGTCTCCCGCCAAGAGCTCGTCGGGGCCGTCAAACATGTCCGAGCTCATCCGTGCCTTCGACGCGACGGTGGTGTTCAAGGCGGCCGACTTCGACGCCGTGAAGCGGAGCGTCTCGGATGTCGTTGTATCTGCAACCGGCGGGTGGCCATCTGCTCAAGTCGACGCCGCCGGGCCACGCGCGCCAGCTACGCCGTTGGCAACGTGGACTAGCATACGTCAGTTCACACGCAGCTTGAGCACCAACGACGTTGACGGAGCATCGGTGGAAGGCAGCGGCCGGAGAAAAGACGGCGAGATGTTCCCGTTGTCGGTGACGGTCACCGTCGACGGCAACTGACGCTCCGGGTCCGGCCTGGAAACATTTCTTTTGGTTGGGTAGGTCATCAAATGTATGATCGCGAGCGGTGTACATTACTAGCTGCATTCATTCATGCATGCATGTAAATTTCTCCGGCAAGCAATCAGAAGAAACTAGCTAGTAGGAGTAGCTTTTTTGTATCCAATTTTGCTTCATTTCACTTATGTTCCCCCGCGAGGATCGCTTCACTTCCACTTCGATTCAGTTGGTACAGTACCAATACGTGCCCTCTCTCTTCTGCATCGATCTGATGGCGCCCATGCACGTTGCTCTTCAGTGGTAGTAACTATGATTACCGGTCATCATTATCAAAATGCGCATCGACCTTGGTTGTTGGGACATTGTAAGCATTACCAGTGCTAAAAGCACAGAAATGCTGATTGACATAGCTGGCCTGCCGATTGGATATAGTTGGATACATACTCTACTACACTGCACAGTACGTCTGTATGTTTTCTTCATAGAACATTCCTCTAAAGTACTGTAGCATTCATGTGCATAGGTACATCAGTAACAAAAAGAGCAATGGTCTTTCTTTTTTTTTTTTAAGAACAAAAAAAATGAGCAATGTATCTTCGGCTCTTAGCACATGTGGGGTGTAGTAAGCGGCAGGAGCTAAAAAGTTGGTCAAAAAAGGGGGGCAAATTTCGCGTCGGCAGTTGCAACGCCACCACAAGCTGCCGCCGTCAGCGCACGCGTCTCGCCGGCCGGCCGGCACGGCATGGCCGGCCACCGCTAGCTTTACCCATCGATCCGCACGAGCCAAAGCAAAAGACGCGCCGCGCGCGAGAGTTGATGAAAAGCAAAAGGTAAGGTATCGCAGGGCGATGAAAAGGACGCACGCCGCAACTAATCAGCCATGCTATTCCTACGCTTGTTGTACGACGTACACGACGCCGAACAATCGGATTCCAACTGGTCGAGTGGAGTAGCGCGACTGCGCGAGTGATCGACGCCCATCATCTAGCTCAGGCCCCCAAAGATTCACCATGTATGACGTACCCCCACCGTCTCCGGCCGGCCTCCGGCCCCATGCCGGATCACCATACTGCCGGCTCCCAGCCCTGACGTCTTAGTATTTTAACCCCGCGAGATGTATCTAACGTCTTTTCATGGAAGATTTGTGTGGCGTGTTCACATCTTTACATAGATACCTGATGGTCTGCGTTACCTTTAGAGCTAGGCATGGGCTGGATACAGTATCAGCTCAGCAGTGAGCATGAGGTAGATTAACATGCGTACGTTGCTGCACGTATAATACGAGTAGCAAATCATTTTTCCTAGTGATTTTACTGACTTGTGACAAAAAAAAAAAACTCGGCAAGAGCTCAGGTTCGCTATTACAGCATGATGATGAACTGATCATCCAATGAGCCAATAAGCGACAGGATACATATCACTTGCTACGGTTTTTTCATGCACTCAGGTGTACTTCTATGCAGCTTTCCTAGGACGTACTCCTCCTAAAGACTCCTGCATCAATTGGCTACTGTTATTTTTAAATAAAAGGAGAGATCTACTATGCTGACTAATGATAAGTTGAGATCTACTAACTCTCTATAGCTCTACTGGTAGGCTGTTATTTACTGTATCTAATTTCATACCCAATCACCAACGCTATCCCTAACCTAGAAACCCACAAACAAATACCAGTGCCACTACAGTATACTACTATCCTATCTCATCTTCATCGTGCAGAGAACGACGCATGCGGCTGTATCACACATCGTGTGTGGGAATGGAAGGGGAAGGGAATGGATGGGGTGACGATTTGTCGCTGCACGCGCTAAATTCCGTCGACCTCTGGTAAAGATAGAGCAGTTGGTAAGGATCAGTTTGCCAGCAGCGCGGGTAGTGGTAATAGTAGACGACAGTGGCAAAATGGCTGCTTGTTTAGTGGTAAGGGCCACAGGACAAACGCGCGCTGTAAGCTTCGTTGTAACCACTCTCTGCATGCTAGTACGCGCGTCTGAAAGCCAAAAGGACGTGTATTTATAAACAAAAGTACTCTGATGGCCCATGTGACCACACGCTGCGTTGTTGGAGGTAGTAGTACGTACTCCTACTAGGCTACTAGCATACTACCGTAGATAAACTGACGAATCTGATTGAAAGTAGTGATCAACACACAGTAGTAGTATATGACCATAAAAGTTAACAGATCTGATGGATGTATTATACTAGTGCTTCTGATAATCTTTCAGCCGTCGTAAAACAGCAGAGATTTGTTTGCCTACGTACACAGTAATCAAGAAGATGATGATGATGATGCCGTTCACAAATTAGTACTCGTACTTCTAGTATAGTAGTACACAGTAATTGAAGAGATAGGTTTATCTCTATCGTTCGGCAGCAGGCGGAAGGCAGGCAGGTGCAGACGTGCAGTGCAGTTGAGGAAAGACTGTTAGAGTTGCAACGAGAAAGCGGATAGACGCCACGGGCAAACCAGCTGCGTGTTTAGGGATAAGGGCCAGAGGACAAACTAGGCGCACGTTTAGCTGGAATCGACCGACGGAGGAGAAAGAAGCCCATTCTCCCAGTGGTGGCGGCCGCGTGAAAGTCCGCGCCGCCATCCAGCAGCTTTCTGAATTTACCGCGCCACTTTCAGTGCCTGCTGCCGTTGGGTTGGGGCATCGCATCGGGAAACGGGTAAACCAACTCAACTCCCCTGCACTCCCTGAGCAACCACAAGATCCCCAATAAAACAAAAACCAGTCTTTATACAATAAATGATTTATAAAATTAATCTTTATATATTGTGTAAGTGGTCTATATAGTATTGGTGGCTAAAGTAATCTATATGTTTATGGGCTATCTATATAAATAAAAAATTGATTTCTTTTTTAACACATTTTCCTCTCTTTCCTACTTGAGCAGATTTCAACTTTATCCTTCTTTGCATAGCTCACCACTGTGGAGTTTTATCATTGCTAAAGACATCTATTGTGAGACTCATCAATAAAAATTAGTTGAGAAATATACATTGGTGTTGTCCAAAGCCCATGCTGCGCGTAGACAGGGCATAGTTATGCCGAGAAACCTAGGTGCTCGCATGCATCTGTAATCTGTTCAACTGAGCTAGAGTAGTACTAAAGCTTTTTTTGTTTGAGCTGAAGCTTTTGAGATTTTATAAAAGTTAGCTGCTGGCTAGTTGAAAAGTTAGCCGATGAAAGTTAGATGTTAGCTTTTGTAATATACATGTAGCTTTTCTGCACACCAAATACTGGAAAAGCAGCCTTCAGTGAGTTTTTTAGCTTTTAATTTATTTCTGTAAAAGCTAGCTTTTCAGCATTTTAAAAACGAGCTTTTCAAGAGCTTATTTGTTTTAGCTAGCTGAAAAAACCAGCTGAGAAGCTGAAACAAAGAGGCATCTAGCTAGCACCTGCCTACGGACTTGCACTACTTAGAATTCACATGTTTCCCTAAGGACAGAAACTCTAGAGAAAGCATCAAAAACCTTAGAGGATATATTTTCCTAGGAGCTACCCTAGGGAACATTTTCTAAGAGAATATTTCGACGGAAAGCGTGTAGTGCCCTACTGTTTTTCACCAAACCCGTAGGGAAACCAAACTTTCCCTAGGAATCCAAGTGCCCTACGAAAATTATCTAGTTAAATTAAAAAAAATAAAAATCCTTCGCCAGCTGCCCCACTCACCCCCGCAGCTTCGCCTCCCGCCGCCGCATTCCAACGCGTCTACGCCTGTCTGCTGTCGCTTCCTGCTCGCCGCTGGCTGCTTGCTGCCGCTCCTGACGCCCTGCAGCTCCAATGCGTCGCCAGCCGCTAGCTGCTGCTCCTGCGCTGCCGCCTCCCGTCACCCTGCTGCTCCAGCGCCGCCACCCACCTGCTGTCGTCCCATGCGCCGCTGGGCCGCCGGCCTCCTGCTGCCGCCTACCGCGCGTCGTCGGCCACCCAGAGGTGCTTCTGTCCCAAGCTGCCATTGAGAGAGGAGGAAGAGTGTGCTCGCCGCCAGCCGTTCCTTGCACGACGCTGGCAGCCTTACTACACCTCACGCCACTTGCAGCCGAGGAGGAGGAAGAGGGCGCCGCTATCCCTCACTGCCACCGAGGGAGGAGGAGGAAGATGGCACCTGCTCGGCAATGCCCCGCCATTTCACCTAGGGGCCGGCAGGCCACTCCTAATGTCGCCCGCGCAGCCTCCGAGGCTGGAGGAGGAAGAGGTGCCCGGCGCTCCTCTTGTTGCCCAGGCCTGCTGCTGCTCGCTGCTGCCAATGGAGGAGGAAGAGGCACCCGCCACCGCTGCTCGTTGCTCCTGCACTGCAGAGGTCGCTGCTCCTGCATCGTTGCTCCCGGGCGCATCCGCCTTGCTGCTGCCGCGACATGGACCTGCAGGAGAGAGATAAGAGATGAGAGAGGGAATAGGGAAGAGAGAGGTGAGAGAAGAGAGAGATTTGTTTGAGGTCTAGAAGAGGATTGTTGACACCCAAAAATCATAGTGTCACCAGAGTATCCGGCACGTTGTCGGAGTGTTCGGTAAGCTTTTTCGGGTTCGAGCACTCGGCTCGCCGGAGTGTCCGGCACGTTGCTGGAATGTCTGACAAGCCCTCTCGGGTTCGGGCACTCAGCCCACCGAAGTGTCCGACACGTTGCCAGAGTGTTCGGTGAGCTCTCTTGAGTTTGAGGAATTATACGACGGAACATTCGATACTTTACCAGAGACTCCGGTCATCGAAGTGTCCGACACTTTACCAGAGACTCCGATAATACTGATTGAGAAAAGTTTTCAGCTGATTGATTCTAATTTTTTTTCTAACTCGTAGGATTAGTTTTCTGCGAGATAAGACCATACCTCCTCTATAAGATAGAGGCCATGGCCGATTGAAGATCATCTCAATCGTTCAAAACAATTTATTTTTACATTTGTTTTTCTCTAAATCCTAATCTTTTTACTCGATTCTCGTTTTATTTTTCCTTCGTCTCGACGATGTTCAAAGTCGATTCGACTGGCCTGACTGAGTCCAGATGACGATCCTCCTTCGACAGATTACTTCCGAGACAAAATTGTTTAGGTGCTACTTTAAACTTAGTATTGAAAAAACGTCGACGTTCTCTCACACAGACGTGCGAGCGATTCGTTGATCCGGACTCGATTTCGGTGTCGACAGAGACGAGACGAGACACTTGAGATATGAAACAATCGTGCAATTTTTGAATCGGAGAGGGAGATTTCCCTACGAAATCTGTCAGATCTCTAGGGAAAAGTTGGTTTTCCCTACGAAACTGGTACACGCCCTAGGGAAAAGTTGTATGGGAAATAATCTTTCCCTAGGACTCGTTAAAGAGCACTAGGGAACGAGAGATTTCTATGGGAAGATGTGAATTCCAGAAGTGTTGGAATCATGACATCCGGACTGTAGGACTAAAAATTGGCAACCTTATTAGGAGTAGGATAATTCTTCTTGTGCTTAATGGGCTGGCCGACGCGCGTGGGCTTTGTGAGTGCGCTGGTTGTGATTCAGTAGCTTATTCAGTTACGGAGTACTCTTACTGTTGGGGGCTTTTTCTCCGACATGATTGGAGCAGGCCTTATTTCCATGGGCCTATGTATCGAGTGAGACTGTGAGAGCGCCATGATAGGCCCCCGTTGCGCAAGCACGGAAAAGGCCCATGTAGGCCCAACAACACGCAGTTTCTGTTTTCTTCCCTGCACGTTCAGCGCGCGCCATGGATCCTTCGTGGTGACCCAGACCTGGTCGTTTTTGTCACCTCGCCAAGCTTGGTCCTTCGATTCTTCTGATACATCACCGTACTGTTTTTTCCAGGTGAAGACGAGGAAAATTGTACACTACTCGTCGTCTTTGTGCTTCTATATGCAATTTGATCAAAGTAAGCCCTAATGTCGAGTACTAGAGCCTTGTTTGTTTGGTGTAGCTTCTTAAAAAAACTTTTTAGAAAAACAATTTCTCCTCTCTGTGACAGCTTTCTTTAAAAGCTGGGCATGTTTCAATGCCTGTTATAAAAAAAAATTAAAAAAATAGCTTCTCTAAAAATACGCCCTATGTTCTTAAAATGATTTCGTCGTTGACTTTTACGATCAACTTTGACAATTCGTTTTATTAAAAAATTTTGCTTGAATTTGTAAATTTTTTTAGTTGTAATTCAAATAACTCTACATATCAAAATACATGAAATTTATCAAATTTTTTTAATAAGGCGATTGATCAAAGTTGAATTTAAAAATCAACGGCGACATCAATTAAAAAACTGAGAGACTAGATTCTCTATCAAAAGTTTTTTTCAAATCGTTTATCAAAACAAATTTTATTGTAGTTCCAATGTATAAATAAGAGAAGAATCCATGAAAAACATTATTTTTAGTGCTTTTGTCTCTCGATACAAATACAAACGAGAGAAGAAGTGTTTTTTAGAGAAAATATAGAAGTACTTGTTGTAAAATCATTTGATGGATATTTTGTATTACCTATGTCTCATAAAAAGATCATTTTTTTTGCAAATATAAAAATAAATAAATTATGCTTATAGTATTTTTAATAATAACCAATTCACAATAAAATAAATTATATTTTTACAAATTTTTTTAATAAAACGAGTGATTAAAATTAAAAGTTAAAAGTTAAAAAATAATCTTTTTATAAAACTGAAAGAGTAAAATACAGAGCAAAAGCACTTTAAAAATTCATCCGCACCTAGATGAACTCTAACGTCGGCCTGCCAATGGAGGTGCAGTTCTAGAAGAAGGAAGACAAAGGACGCGGCCGGACCGGACCAGTCGGGTCCACGGCAGGCTTTGCCTTCTCCGCCCGTTCGTCGTCCAACGGTGCAAGCGCGGTCGTCATCAATTCAAACCAGACACGCGTTCTTCCTGACGCCAGAGTAGCACGGGCTGGGTGGCCCCAACGCCCCAGCGGAGCGCACGTGCCGCTGCCGTCTGCGTCCGGCCGGATTCTCATTAACGCATTTACACGCCGCTAGCATGACAGATGGGACCGACAGCATTAACGAGCTTTCAGTGGCAGTTGGTCGCGCGGGTGAGGGTGGTGTAAATGTTGAGGACACGCACAGCCGCCAACCGTGCGCTTGACGCCACTAGTGCAGGAGCGCCGGGCGAATAAAAAGTGAGGAGGGTTGCATGCGCGCGACCGACTCTCTGACACCACTTCCACATGTACTTCTGTCTTTTTTTTTTCGCCCTTTTCTGACAGGACTCCGGCAGCGGCAGACAAGAAAGCTTGCATTGCAAGAAGGCATCGCCAGGCACGCGCGCGCGCTCCATAGCCTTTCTCCGAGCCGACGAGTCTCTTGGTTCCAACCGTCCAATCGTCGGTTTGGGTTACAGGCTTACAGCTCGCCAGCTCGGAAGGCCAGAATCAGAAGTGGCGAGGCAACTTGTAGGACTACGCCTCAAATGATTCCGATGCAAGGGAAAAAGGAGCATATCACGCGTTAAAGAAATCCTCTGATTTGAGCGTGTGTGAAAACAAACCTTATGTCTAACACACTTTTATCTTGTAATAATTATTAGTAGTATTATATGTCAAATTTTATAGTAGATCAAAATTAATGTGAATCGTCTATTTACACGAATCTCGAAATAAAAATGATAATTTTTACATATTAGAAAGTAAAATCACTAAAATAATTAATAATTATTATAATATTTAAATTAGAAGGGAATCATTAAATTATGAAAAGTTGCATGTTTCATATATTAGGTAAGTGATCATTTTAAAAATAAAAACCATCTTCGATAAGTGACATCAATATTACAATTTGCATTCTAATTTTTTCCTTTCGGATTGATTCAGAGTTTTTTTTTTCTAAAAGGTGAAAAAAAGAGATAACTATGTTAGCTGAGCTTTACTATAAACAATAGGTGAGCAGTCAAAAAAGACGTATTACTAGAATACTACAACAAAAAGTAATAATTTCAAGAGATTGGTTTAGGCACCACGGATGCGATGCGACCATTTGTCTCAACCTTTGTGAGCTAAACGGTTGTTATCTGCGAGGGTCTACCCATCGCTTTCATAATTGATTGCGAGGGTCTACCCATCGCTTTTCACAATTGATTGTGATTGTCAATCTCTACTGATGGAGTTCGAATCCGTCAGGGCTTCTTTTCCAAAACGGCCTGATAAACACTACTCGTACCGGATTTGAATCTGCCGTGAGCTACCGAAACAACTTTTGTGCGGCAAGTAGTGACCATTGGACTCGTTCTGGCTCTTTTCCTCGCCCTCTCTAGCTTACGGCAAATTTCGAAAATACAGTGCACACTGCTTTTCTCTCCGGTAGTGTCCACGTAGTACGAGGGTGAGTGTGAGTGTGACATGGGAACACATATCTGCGGCATTTTGCTTCTGGCTCATAGCTTAGTTTTGTGATTAGTGGCAGATCCATAAAAAATTTAAGACCGAATATAGTATTAAAATTAATACTAGTATAAGGGAGGGAAAACTAGGGGTGGTAAATGGTCACGGTCGGCCCTTCTACAGTCCGTTTCACCCTTTTTCTGTTTAAGTTAAAATTTCATTGAAATAAGATGTTCTTTTTTATGGCATGATCTTGATTAGGCTAAAGGTTTGTTTGGTTTAGGACTGCAAAACCAAACATGCTGTAAGCAGGGTTACGAAACCGCTAGAAATCAGCCAATTTTCATGGAAACAAGATGAAATCAATCCAAACCGTTTCACCTAAATTGAATCTATTAGTATAGAAAAATAAATAAATACTCTATCCGCTTTTAAAATATTGACATCGTTGACTTTTTATATCAACCTCGACCGTTTATTTTATTAAAAAATTTATTCAAACATGTAAAATTTTATTATTACATGCTTTATTATTTATAGAATTTAAAATTTTAGAGCTGAGAACAGAAATTAAGAAGAGTGAAAAATAGTGAGATGGGCTGAAAACGAGAAGGAGAGAGAGAGAGAGAGGGGGGTAGAAATAGGGAAATATTTGGAGGAAAAAAATGTATTGAGAAATGAGAATGATTTATAATTTAAAAAATTTGTTAAATCTAAAATAACTTATAATTTGAGACGAATAGAGTAGCTAATAATTTTATACATTGAAATAAAATTGATGTTAAAAATCTAATAATTTAAAACTGAAGAAGGGAGTAGATCAATTTCACCGGCTATTTGATTGATTTTCTACGCTTTAACCCATTCGAGGAAAGCCAGTTGCCCGCACCCAACAAGACGCCAGCACAGGACCACACGCTCCGCGCTGGCGAGAAATCAGGGAACGCGTCAGCATTCAGCACGGGTCATTTGGTCAAGAGTCCACCTGATTAACGAACGCGTGCTGGTAAAAATCTCGCACTATATAATCGACTCCACCGAAATTTCCCCAAATTCCATTGCCCTCGCCGACGCCGGACCAACCAAACCCAGCGACAAAAATCCGTAGCTGCTGAGCTGTGGTGCACGCGTAGTACTAGCAGCAGCAGCAGCCATGGCGCAATCCGAGGGGGTGCCGGCGTCTGCCGGCAAGGGCGCCGTGCGGCGGGCGCCGTCGACCGCGCCGGCGGCGCGCGTGTCGATCTGGGAGTCGGTGCGCGCGTGCGGGCTGTGGGGGAAGGAGGTGGACAAGGCCGAGCTACGGAAGCAGGTCGTCATGCCGCTCTACCTGCGCCGCGCGGTGGCGGCGGCCGTCGCCGCCAAGGACGAGGCCGCGGGCGTGGCGGCCGCCTCGG
>BCLG01001315.1:108129-119541 GCA_001602295.1 Zoysia matrella | reverse complement strand
ATGATAAATTAAAAAATATAATTTTTATATAATAAAATATTATTAATTATATATTATTAAGTGGTCAAAATGATAAAGTTATAATTATATATTTTGGAACAAGGGAGTAATTTTACTTTTTGGATGGTAAGACTAGAAAATCAATTTTTACCTCTTGAAAGGTAAAACTAGAAAATCAATCTCAGTTATTAAATTTTATAGTTTCTAAGCATGCACCAGTTTCTAAAATTATCTAATAATTTTTTAAACTAATAGCTATAATTATAATTATAAGAGGAGTTATACCTCTTAAGAAATAAAAAATTGTTTATTTATTAAGATTTGTGTAAATGAAAAAGACATAATTATTTTAATTTATTGTAGAATTAAAAAAATTAAGTCCTATTTATCTCTCTCAACTATCGCACCCGTTCGCTTTTCGTGCCTCCAACCAAAATATTTTTTGACTCTCAACTGAACTGTTCAACCGTTTGTTTTTTCTCCCTCGACTGTTTTGACGGTGGTTTTGTCTGATGTGGTAGGGTGACGTAGCGGTTTTATCTGACGTGGCAGTGTGACGTGGTCTTTTTGCTGACATGGACAGCTAATGTAGCAGAATCCGCTGACGTGGACACCGATTTGATCGGATTTTATTATAAATTAGAAAACAAATACTTAAAGACCTCAAAAAATTATAAAAATTTTCAAAAATTAAAATCATTTTACAAGGAACAAAATTTGTTTTGGGACCAATTTCAAATTCAAAACACATTTTATTTTAAAAATTTAGAAAAAAATAACTATAAAAAATAATATGTCTTCCGAATTTTGTATAAATAAATCTATTTTGAATTTAGAGATGATCCCAAAACAAATGTTGTTTCTCATGAATAGATCTATCGTTTTCTAAAGTTTCAAATTCATCTGAGTTTCAGAAGTCATGTTTTTAAGGCAAAATATATAGCTGCTACTGAGTCACGTTTTGTTATAAATTTGTATTCTGAATTTTATATAAATAAATAAATTTCAAATTTGGAGATGAGCCAAAAAAAAGTTGTTCCTTATGAAGAGATTCATCATCCACCAAAGTTTTAAATTTATTCGAGTTCATGAAGTCATGTTTTTGAGGAAAAAGAAGGCTATTGCTTAAAAACGTGACATATATCTATTCATAAGAAACAATTTTTATTTTAAACCTCATCTCAAAATTCGAAATAGATTTATTTATATAAAATTCGGAATACAAATTTATAAAGACGTGATTCAGCAGCAGTTATCTGTTCTGCCTCAAAAACATGATTTTTTGAACTCGGATGAATTTGAAACATTGAAGGTGAGGAACAACTTTTGTTTTGGACTCATCTTCAAATTCGAAATAGATTTATTTATATAAAATTCAGAAGGCACATTATTTTTTATGGTTATTTTTTTCTAAATTTTTAAAATAATGTGTTTCGAATTTGAAATTAGTCTCAAAACAAAATTTGTTCCTTGAAAAATGATTTAATTTTTATAAAATTTTATAATTTTTTGAGGTTGTTAAGTATTTGTTTTCTAATTTAAGAATAAAATCAAGCTAAATTGGGTGTCACGCCGGTGGATTCTGTCACATCAGTGATCCATATAAGCAAAACCCCTACGCTACTCTGTCACATTGGATAAAACTGCTGTCAAAACTGGCGAGAGAGAAAAAACGAATATATTGAATAGTTGAGAGATTCAGAATATTTGATACTCCCTCTTCATTTTTATAAGTCGGTTTGAGCATGAGAATTAAAAAAATAAAATAAAAAAGTAGGGTAAACAAAAAACGAGCAGTAAAAAGATAGAGATTTATTGAGATAAAAAAATATATTAAAAAAGAGAAAAATGTATTAAAAAGTGAAAATAACATATATTAAAGAACAAATTTTGAAATTGAATGAATGAGTTATATTTGTGAACAGGAGGGAGTACAATAGTTAAAAAAGGTAAATAAGACATAATCCAAAAAATTAAAAGAGCCTGGGCTACAACAGCCCAGCCCAGCTCACTCCTGCCCGAGCCCCAGCGCCTCTCCCTCCAGTCTTCGTCGTCTCCAAACCAGCCAAGCCCCATTTCCCCCGTCCGCATCCTCCCACCACAGCTACGGCAGCAAGGAGAGAAGGCACAGAAAAGCGACCAAATGCTGCGCTACGCCGCTCGCCGTCTCACCTCCCGTGCCGCCTTCGCCGGGCGTCGGGCGCTCTCCACGGCTGAGGTACCTGCGGAGGCCGCGGAGGACTCCGCGTTCGTGGAGGCGTGGAACAAGGTTGCCCCCAACATCGAGGCACCGAAGACGCCCATCTCACTGATGCAGCCGCGCCCGCCCACGCCGGCGTCCATCCCCACCAAGCTCACTGTCAACTTCGTCCTCCCCTACAAGTCCGAGATCGCCAACAAGGAGGTATATGCTCGTCCGGTCCCCCATTCACCTGTTCCCCTTCCCCCCGTCTCAGATCTGATTATACGGGCGTGTCTAGGGCTTCGGGTATACGCGATCTGGAGGTCGGTTCGGGGGGCTAGGCTGATTTGGGGGGAGGGTTGCGCGTCCAGCGATCTGGTTCGTTTGGGGTTAGCGTGGTTAGGTTAGGGATTATGGATTCCCTCTATCGTTGTGAGTGTTGTGGCCAATATTATCGTAGAAACAAAAATGCTTGTGGTACATGAATCGTTATATGTGATCCCTCTTGAGTGTCTCATTGCACGAGATTGTTAGCTGATTATCAGGTGGTTTCCTTCTTTTTGTGTTGTTCGGTTGGGATGGGCAGGCATGAACTGACCCCATGGAAATGTCACTGCGATGTATGTAATGTGTCAGATAAATGGGTGTTTGTCACTTCGGTCCTTTAACTGATGAGTATAAGCTAGCAACCGATGACAAGCGATTGCTGCTGATGAGGACTGCAGCTATAGTGGGAAGTTTTTGTAGGCCTTCATTTCGGAGCACCCGGGTTCATTTCTAAGGCAGCAAAATGCACATTGGTAGTCTTATTTATCCTAAACGGTTTTAAACGGCCATCTAAACGGGTTTAGACAGTAAACGGCAGCCCACCTCACAGTTTAGCACCTAAACACTTATCTAAACGGTTGACCCGTTTGGACGGTCAAAATCATGAAAAAAGGGTCTAGACGGCCTCCACAAGATGGTTTTTAAACAGGTTTAGATGCCGTTTTGACCGTTTAATGGCCCGTTTAGGAAATAAAAGGGGGGTAAAAAAATAGGTTGTGGCCTGTGATGTGTGCTGTGGCATGTGATTTCATTGTTGATGTGGGCTATGGACTGTAATTTCACTTCAAACTGTGACTGTGAGGCAGTAAAGCTGTCAGGACATAAAAGAATTCATGTTGGGTCATTTACTTAGTGAAAAATATTATAAAATCTGCTAGAAAAACCTGCTACAGTACAAACCGTTTAGTCTGTTTAGACTGCATTTAAACGCCGTCTAAACAGCCTAAACGGTAAACGGGGCCTCACCGCCCATCTACCGTTTACCATTTACGTTTTCATTGCTTATTTGTGTGCTTTCTGTTGAGGCTCCACGAGTGATGATCTTGGGTCTCATCTGAGGTTCTTCCTGCTCTTTTTTTTTCTGTTCAGATATAAATTTGCATCTCTCTACCTCATGTTATGTGTAGTTTGGGTCACATTGAGGTCTATTTATGATAAGAAAAGTATTTAGCATGTGGCTGTATGCTGAGTTTTGATCTGTCTTCTGATACTGGTATTTGCGGTGTTATGTCAAACCATACTTGTGCCACATGCTTATCACATAGTTGTTCTGGTCCTGTTGCAGCTTGAGATAGATTATTACTCCCTCCGTCCCAGTAGAAGCTTATTTTTAGGTTTTGTTACTATGACTTTTACCAATGATTTTGATAAATTTAATTAATTTTAGTAATATAAATTATATATATTTAGAAAGTATTTTTTTTGATAAATTTAAAAGTACAAATATTATGTTTTTAAATTTAACCAAAGCTATAGATTTCATTGGTCAAAGTTGTAGTCAACAAAAGCTAGAAATAAGCTTCTATTGGGACGGAGGTAGTACTTGATAATGTTTGCCCATGTTTGAGAAAAGTATCCTTCTGTAGTGATTGTATTGTAAAACTACATTTTAGTATGTGTGTTAATAAGTTATTTCTAACTGCTGCATTAACGTTTATCTTATTATGTAAAAATTTTAGCATTTGCTTGTGATGCTTCTTGCTGTGCTGAATAATTCAAAAAAAAAAAAATCGAATGTTTGCAGCTTAGTTTCTCGTCAGTACATATAACTTAGTGCTATCAAGAGATTTCTTCTTTCATCTGTTCTTATGTCATTTATGATGACATGTGGCCTATTTCTTGATAGATCTTGCTGTGTACTGGGTTGTTTCTGAAGAGCTAATTTCTGTGGTTTGTTCAACTTACCGGTTACCATAGAAAAAAATGACAGTATGTGTTTATGTTGAATTGTTGAACATGGTTTATGTTGAGCTATTAATGTGTTAACATTACTTCTTTTATATTACTGTGTCACTGCTTATATGTTTCTAGATAATCCACAGTCATGTCTTGTCATTGCTATTTGTCTGAATGAATTACTAGTGTACAGTGCTTTCTTGTAGAGTTATAATATGGTTATTGTGCCTTGTTTCCCGTGAGTATTATTTATATGGGAACGATGTTGTGTTCTCTTTTCATTTACATGACACCATTGACCCATTTTCAGGTTGACATGGTAATTGTACCAGCTACAACTGGACAGATGGGTGTTTTGCCAGGACATGTTGCCACGATTGCAGAGCTCAAGCCTGGTGTTCTCTCTGTACATGAGGGAAATGATATTACCAAGTACTTTGTGAGCAGTGGCTTTGCATTTGTCCATGCAAACTCTGTCGCTGATATCGTGGCTGTTGAAGCTGTCCCTCTGGATCAGATCGACCCAAGCTTGGTCCAGAAAGGCCTCACTGAATTCACCGCTAAGCTTGGATCAGCATCGACTGACTTGGAGAAGGCTGAGGCTCAGATCGGAGTCGATGTTCACAGTGCGCTCAACTCTGCATTGGCTGGTTAATTGATGACTTTTTAAGTTGTCTCATCTTTTGCATCAACATTTTTAGAATATGAGTTGAAGTTTGCAAACTCATGGGCACGGGATGGAGGGAATGATCTTAAATAAACTATACTCCATCTCAAACAAAGATGTATGTTTCTTCTTTTACTTGAATCAAGCATGGATTTATTTTTGTACCTGAACATTTGTATGTGCTGTGAGACCTAGTTTGCTGCTTTCAGTTTTCAATCTGAGTTGATGCTTAAATCAGAAGAAATAGATGGTCAATTCCATAGCTCTAATAAAATTTCAAGTCCAAATTTCTTTTTTCATATGCTTTGTTCCCTGCTCGTGAACAGACAACTGAGATCTCGTGTTCAAGGTGTTAATTTCAATCATGATCGTTCAACTGATGTTCTGAGAAATCCTGATACGGCATGGTTCATTCTTCTGTTTCATTTTTTTCTTTTTTGGGAACTCATGTTATATTGCTAAAACTATGACCAGAGTCATATACATTATTTTCTACAGATGCTTAATCGTTTGTTCTTGCACATTTTGACTTGCAAGTCAGAAAAACTTAAGTTTCTGCTTTGAAGCTAACTGTATAATCAGGAGGATCGTGATTGCTTGAAGGGAACTACTACTGTCCTCCCATGTACGGCAGTGTCTGGTTAGTTTAATTAAACAGGGTCAATTTTGCTACAGGACACTGTAAAAAGTGGCAGTTGCCGTGGAACAAATGAAATTTCTTGGCTGCTTGACAGTTGTATCTGTGTGCCCCAACCCCGGGAATTGATTTGCTGGGAAGCGGGCCACATTTTCTGCATAGGACAGCTATGTGCTGGGCTGATTATCAAAATAAAGGCATGTTTCCCCTTGCCACAACGCTGCCGTGGGCAAGCTTGCTGCTTCGTGCACCGCTTAAAACCGATCGATTTTTACGATTTTCGATGAAACCAATTCAACGACCGGTTTTTATTTTAAAATTTTAAAAAAAATTAAAAATTTGAAAAAAAAATCAAAGTTCTAAAAATCGATTGATAAATCAAGGCTAACCGGTGAATTTTAAAAACCCTGACTGACTAACCAGTTTACTGTAACAGTTTGTTCAAATATTAAATTTTTGATTTAAAGCAATTTTTGTTAAATCGGTCTCGACCGATTTTAACAGTTTCAAGGAAATCATAAACCTTGCCCCGGAGATGAAATTCTTCCGCCGCAATTTCACCAACGGTCCTGCCCCTGCACAAACAAACTCCAGAGTCAACGAACGCACCTGTCACAAATTAACAGGGCATTCACGTTGAAAGAATCACCATGTTGAGAAAAGGACAAGTAGCTAGGCATAGAAAGAATAACAAGTTCCTGCACAAAGCCACAAATAATATTCCATATAGTACATCCCAGGTCGTTAAGACTTGCTAATCAAAGAACTGCACTTAGGTTACAACAACTTTGGTGTGTGTCCTTAGAGCTACAACCAAATGCTAGACATGCGTCCAGCCTAGGTACAAGCGTGCAGCAGGATGATTTCAATGTACCGATCTGCCACTTCTCCACGGGGTGTTTTTATGTGGTCTTCAAGTGCCTCTGGAGCTCCAAAAACTCTTCTTCTCGGTGCTAGTCGACCTTAATAGCCAAATATACTTGGGTCATGGCTTGTGGAGCTTGAAGCCAAAAACGCGAGGCACGTAGCACTGTGAGGGCTTCTGAGGCTTGAGGTGCTCGTATGTCATCAGGAACAGATGGGGAAATGTTGTCCCAAAGTATGCTCCATCGATGTCTGAATAAGGTCAAGAAAAGAGCAGAATATAACAAAATTGGAAATTCTCCACAACCATGGAACAACAATTAAGACTGAAAGTTAGTTGACCTCCCATACTAAGCCATAACCAACATCTCAGACTTAGACATTAACGTGACAGCCATGTGATTAGTTAACTGTTTAAAGGTACTTTGTGAATACTGACACAGAATTGTGGCTGTTAGTACATATCGGAAAAACTTTTGCAACCCATCCAGGTGGCGTTTGGCAAATGAGAAATGCCAGGTGGGTTTGGAATTATGAAATAGATGAAGGATTGAGATTTAGTGGGATGTATGAAAGAAGGGTGTATATTTTACTTTCATTTCCCAATCCCTATCAAGATTCATGAAACCGATGAAAACTGGTCGGTTTTTTGTGAAAACCCAGTGAAACTGGTCTGGCTCGATTTCACCGGGCGACCAGTTTTCAACAAAAACTGAACCTGGATACTGTAGCAAAACGGTAAGCCGACCGGTTTTCTGCATTGTTGAAAACCAGCTGGCTAGTGGTTTTGTGAACCTTGATCCCAATGGACCCAATCCCATCCTCCATTCCACTCCCTAAACAGCACATGAGAAGAAAAAAACAGCAACAAGACAATCTAATAAGATGATGATGGTTAGGATACTGCCTTGGTACTTGGACCGTGGGTAGTAAATGTCTTCACACTTGGGACAGTAGATCTTCACAGTGCTGGATCGATGAATATCTGATTGTCCAACTGGTAGGCAAGGCTGACCACAGCAGTAAACTCGCGGGCACCGTCCAAAGTCATAGTCCTTATACTTATCCAGCTGTCAAAAAAAAACCCCTCTAAATAGAATCCTATCAAGTTTCAAAAAGCAAAAAAGAAAATCCAAGCAGAAAAATTTACCATTGCAGCCAGTCCTTTGCTGGTAAGAATGTACCGTGCATGAATCAGCCCATACAACATCTCCGCAGCTGATTCTACCAGCTCATTTTGTTCGTCAGTGAATATATCACCTAACAATTACATAACTGAAAAACATTAAAAAAGATATGGCATAAAGGGAAGTCTTTCAAAGTTACTAACATATTTAGGCCTGATGATCCCTTTTGGATATAACTATTTTTATTCTTAGAGATCATAAGAGACCTAGCAGCAAGTAACAGTCACAAGAAAATAGACCAATTTAACAGACATTTTGGAGATCAATAAGTAAGCAAAAAATGAAACTTAAACTAAATAAATATGGATTAATTTGATTACTGTTGCTAAGCTTGTCACAATCAATCAATGTTGATAGCCTATAAGTCATAACATGCATTATGCAAACACAAAATGTAAGGCATGTGCCTCGGTTAATTGGAAGCAGTGCAAAAACTATGGCATGAATCCATAGGGTAGAAGGACCTTACAACATCATCACACACAAAACAGTAGCCCTAGCTATTTGATGCAATCAGGTACTTCTAAAATGGCTGATGAGTTACCATGGAAAGTTCCCTAATATAGGAAAGGGTAGTGAAACTAAGCCAAGGAGTCTCAAACTAACCATATAACCTGACCATATACCAAAGTGGAGCTGTAAGCAAAACAGTAGCAGGATAAAAACTACTCCCTCCATCCCAATTTAAGTGTTGTTTTGCCTCTAGGCACAGGAATTAAGAAAGATGGAAAAGATGGGAATGGGATGTACTGAAAACGATGAAGAGAGAGATAGAGATACAGACGCATTGGGAAGTGAGAATGACAGTTAAATTGGGACAAATGGAAGAAGCTAGAATGACAGATAAAATTGGACGGATGGACTAGTGCTTAAAAGACATTTGTTAGAAAACAAATTAATTGCCAGTTGTGAAGATGGCATTCTGAAGCGTCTTATATTTATAACCATTAAGACATATAATTGCCTGGAAAAGAATGAACAAAACCACAAGTCTGGCATGATCTTTCTCAAGGAACAGCTGATAAATCTAACCGCCAAGAGAATGGATGAAACTAAAAGTTATCCCCTAAGTTCCAATTACCCTCTGTTTTAATATCTAGCATGGTTTTGTGAGGTACGGCTATCTGGATCCTAACAGCAAAGATTTTACAATGTCCAATTATAAAGTTGGAATACGTTCGGATTAACGACATCAACCATAAGGTATAACATGCATGAGTAATTGCATAGAAAAATTACCATGACATGAGTCAATATCCAGGATGAGATCAAGAGCATAATCATAATAAGGAACTTGACTGCTAAGTCCACAAAGATTGAAGTCATCTTGTATGTAATCATCATCAACCTCACAGAAGAACTCGTTCCCCCTTAGGTTGCAATACCATGAAATCCATGTGGTGTCTTCGCCATCAGAGCCACTAACATCTGATCCTTCACTATCAGAATCAGATTCCCCTGCAAAAATAAAGGATGAAAGTTTTAGGGAATGAGTGATTATGGATTATGATGTAAATAAATATAAATATAAGCAGCCCCTCTCAAACTCAACTAAACGGATAGAACAAGCCACAATCAAGAAACAGATGACTACGAAAATCCACGTGACTATGGAATTCACTCATTGAGTAATATGTGGTAGTGTATACATCTTACAGCATTAAAGTTAAGCTTTTGAAGTATGAGTAAACACAACACTACCCACTCTGTGAAACTTATCCTCAAACTTCTAGCACAAGGACACATCCAATGTCAAAAAAGTATTAGACCGTGAATAAACGGAGTTAACCTTGGAGAGATCCTCCGAATAACCAGGTGCTGAAAATCTATACAGTATGAACGCACTGTAAAAGCACATGAACACATCTAAGATAAAACATTGCCACATAAATAACCAAGCAACAAGCTCCACAAGTTGTAGCCGTTTACAGAGACGAAAATCAACAGCTGAATACAAATCGGAACCGCGCCCACCCGAAATCTCTGTATCAACACCACATCTGCAGGCGAACAATAAGTATGGAACTTCAAAACCGATCCCCTTCGATCGCGCCCACATGCTACCGTCACCTCAACACCACCCATCAACTCAGGTCCACCGCCTCACCAGCGCACCATCAAACCACAGATTCATGTACACCACCAGCCCACCGAACGATATGTCACATAGAGAGAGGATGGTGGCGATGTCACCTTCGGAGCAGCGGCCCTTAGGGATGGACGTGGCGGAGGAGGGCACGACGAGGCGTTGGTGGTCGCGGCCGCCGCCTCCCGTGGACCCCCTCGACGTCGATGGCGACGCCGCCGTGACCGCCTTCTCGAGGTGCTTGTCGAGCGCCTCGCTGATCCGCTTCCGGTCCAGCCCCGCCCCGCCGCCTCCCCCTGGCTTATACATCTCTGCCCCCGAGCAGCACCCCCGCTGCAGCCTGCTCTCTCTCACGCCGTACACGCCATTGCCGTCGCCGCCCGCCGCTGGGCAAGGGCACGGGTAGGGTTAGGGTCTCCGCGCGGGGGAGGGGGCGCCGAGGAGGAGGAAAGAGAGCAGCACGAGTGCGTGCAGCAGAGGAAGAGGGACGCGCCACGAATTTCGAAGCAGTGGAGGGGGTGCGTGTAAAAGTTTCAGGAGGTCGGAATCAATCAAGGCCCGTTTGAATCCCCGTGCGATAACAAAAACCGGATGAAAAAAATGCCGCTGAATATCAAACGGAGAGATTTTAGATGGAATAGTGGAAATTTCGTGTCTAAAATCCTTGAATCCCTAGCAATTGAATTATTTCGAGATCTTTTTAAGATTCGAGATTCCCGAATTCAAAAGGCACTCAAGGCCCCGTTTGAATCCCTAGCAATTGAATCCGTATGTCAAACGACGGAAATTTTAGATAGATAGTGGAAATCCCATGTCTAAAATTACGGGATTCAAACGGCACCCAAAGCAGCTAGCGGAGCCAAAGGATTGTTTGGTACTGTTTATTTTTAGCTTATTTACAAAAATAAACAGAAGTTATGTCAAATAACAAATTTATTTTACAGTTTATTAGTTCAGTAATTTTTTAAAATAAATTAAACAACAACTTATTTTTTTGTTGCTTTTCATTAAAAAAAAATAAACTATTTTTTTATTAAGTTTTACCTGTATCAAACAGGCTCATAGCTAGCTGCCGAGCTGGTGGGGCTGGGCGCTGCTGTTGATCAGAGTGTTCGTACAGGTCCAGATATTTTTGCTGGCATTGCAATTTGCAATCCGGCATCGATTTGGTTTGGGATTTAAATATAACTTCGGACAGCCCTGGCTGATTGCGTTTAATTATTCTGGTTTAGATTGGATGAGCTGTGGAGTGGAATGATGACTAGCCAAGCATCATTCAAAATCATCAGAGGAAATGATTGGATGTTTTTAAGGACTTTGGAGATTTATCTTTTCTTATAAAATACTGTACCATTTTTATTAATTTTTTGGTATAAATTATGCAGATCCTTCTACAAATAATTATTACAATTCATGATATAATATTTATCAAACACTTAAACTCATAGTAAGCAATTATGTCCATTATTACCTATAATTAATTTTTTTATACTAACACCATAAACTATAAATAGTGCTCTCTTCATCCGAGAATAAGTGGTCATTTGGATCTAGTTAAACATATCT